>APFE031563905.1:4647-125134 GCA_000404065.3 Pinus taeda
GAGGACACAAGATGTGACGTTAACCAGGGACAAACCCCAATGTGGGGAAACCCTTGATCAATTCTTCTTATATGTTCTTCAATAGTTCAGCAGAGAGAGAGAGAGAGATAGTATGTTTACAATAGAAGTCAACACTTTGACTTATCTAAATAAGAGCATAGATCATCTATAAGAAGATGATACATGAGATTAGTTGAAGACATGTTGCTTCAACTGATTCTCCAAGGTGACTCCTTCACCTATCGTTGCGCTGCATTTCATCATCATGCTGCACCTCACCGCGTTGCACCCATCATCATTATGCTGCATCTCATCACGCTTCATTAATCATGACTGTACCCATCACTATACTGCATTATGTGCCATTGTTGCACCATGTTGCCATACTGACCTATGTATTGGCTGCACCTTGCTTGCTTGTTGTCCCTAGCATGCTTGCTGTTGCATGCTAGTTGTCCCTTGCATGCTAGCTGTAACATTGCATGCTTGGTGTATTTGCTGCTAAGTACCATACAACTGTCCCAACGTTAGTTAGTTGTCCCTTGCATGCCACTCTCCTTCGGAGACAGATGCTCTAACAGTTCCAGCAGTTCTGGCTGTTCTTGGCAGTTTCGGCTGTTCCCGACAGTTCCGGCAGTTGCGACTGTTCCCGGCGGTTCTGGCAGTTCCCGACAGTTTCGACAGTTCCAACTGTTCCAACTTTTTCGGCAGTTTCGGCAGTTCCGGTTGTTCCCGGCAGTTCCCTGCTGTTCCGGCAATTCCGGGCAGTTCCAGCTTCTGCCCTCTAGATTAGGGCAACGTTATCTCTTAGGATCTCTCCTCTATTAAAACCCAAAGACAAGTAGAGAGGAAGAGAGCCCAAGTGTGTTGAAAATGACTTGAAGGCCACCTTTATTTATACTAAAACGTTGAGCACAAGTGGGGTTTATTTGGTTGCTGGCCGACCTTGACGAATTGTCCCATAACACAAATAAATTCATATCTCCATGAATACTTATTGGAATCAGATGATCTTTAGATCAATCCTACACCTCTCGATGAGAGAGATCCAAGAAAAATATCAGCTTCCATTAATAAGATGACCCACATGGAGTTTGGCCCTAGGTGCCAATTTTAACACTCTTGCTATTTGCCCATTTGTCTATGGATGATATGTTGTGCTAAAATTTAGATTTGTACCAAATCCTATTCCCTCCAATTGTTTGAAGTAAACTTTGGATCCCTATCTAAAACAATTTCCTTAGGTATTCCATGCAACCTAGTAATTTCTTTCTTATATATTTTTGCAATATTAGTTGTGTTATGACTTAGCTTCAATAGAACAAAATGGGCAACCTTTGTCAATTTATCCACTACCACCATTATTGAATCATGTTGCCTTGCTATCATAGGAAACTTAGTAATATAATCAATGGCTACCACTTCCCATTTCCACTTTGGGATTGATAATGACAATAGAAAACCTGCTAGGTGTCCATGCTCAGCCTTTGCTCTTTGACATTGCATACAATGACTATGTAATGAGCCATCTTACAACGAAATCTAACACTTAGTGTAAAGCCTTACTAGGTGACCTAGACAATGTGTAACGCATGGGAGTGTTACTACTGTCACCTCTTAGTGAAGGAAGCAATTGAACACAAGGGAGGCTTCCCTAGTAGGGTTAGGGATCAAATAACCCAAGATATTAAGATAAATGCCCCCTAAGGATCGTACAACAGAAATCGACTGGATAAGGGTATGACAACTAGAGTTTGCAATGGATGAAGGGGTAAGTTCAAGACTTGGGTTCAAAGGACCTATGGGTCAATCTAAAGGCTCGGGTTAGTTGAAGGAGTCTCAAATAGGTTACTTGAACACACCAAATGAAGAAAAATTCAAGGCTGTTATAAACTAGGATCTTAGGTCAATGAATTGTAGTAAAATAACAGTTTATAATAACAACAAATTTATTTGTTAAAATTGTGTAAAAAATATATGAGATGGAGGTTAAATTTGATAGCAAACTAAAGACAAAATTGCAATGAATTTTGATGGTTACTAGAGCATGTAACAACAAATAAAGTTTTATTTCAGCTTAAAAAGCGATTGGAAAATGCATGAAAAACTTTAAATTATCTTCTCTAAAGCACATTTAAACAAGACCCAACCCTAGGGCATACATCAATAAGTCATTAAATGCTAAAACACAAGATTTTAGGTTGGGATATGGTTTTATTAGAGCATTAACCTTTGTGCACATATGTTGAGGCTGATTTAACCTTTTAAGTGTTAATTTTATCATTTTGAAGGTTAATTGCTTGAGTGTCAAAACGCCTAGCTTGAGGTTGTATTGGTATCAGAAACTTAATGAAAGGGCCTCGAAATGTTGCTAGCGATACTGTATGGTATTTTGTGATTTCGAGAAGTCGTATGATAGGGCTGGCGATGTTTTAGGGATGCTTTGGTTGTGTTTTGTTTTTGTCTTTATTTTCGTTTTTTGGGTTCGCTCAAGCAGCCAAGAAGGTCATGGGTCCCTTCTATGGCCCAAAAACGCTAAGTTAGAATTTTTTTTTTTGAGTTAAACGCTTAGTTCACACATTTTGTTCAAAAAAAATTAAGAACATAATTCCCTAAAAAACCAAAATGTTAGAATTCTCTAGAAATCATATCAACCTCTTCTTTTCTATAAAAAAAGCACTTCATTCATTCATTTCTCACACATCCTTCAGCAAGAGGAGCTTCCTATAGTAACAACAAGCATTTTAGTTTTGTTTTGGAGCATCGAGACCAAGCTTTGGTGCATTTCTAGCAAGGAGGAGGACGTGGGTATATGGGCAACAAGAAGATAGGTGCGGGAAAGAAGGCGGCTATGGGCAATAAGAACAAGGGCATGGGAAACAACTTTTTTGGTGAGCGATTTATTTTATGCGTTTGCAACAATTATGGCTTCTTAAAGTTGTGTTTCTAGTGCCCCTAGATCTATTTAAGCAACCAGGCAACTAGAATACTATCCTCTTTGGAAGTATGTTCCCAAAGTCAAGCACATGGGTTCTGGTGGTACATGGGAATGGAATCACAATTATGCAGAAGTGTTAGGACCTTCAAGGGCTCTTACATAGGAGTGTAGGCTCACATTTTGCATGAAGAGATAAAGGGCGTTGAATTGTGTGCACATACTAGAAATCCAGAGTTGAGGGCTACATTCAAGAGAGAGCAAGATGATGCTCAAAAGTTGAAGGATCAAAGAAACCAAATCGACATGGGTGGCATTTGTATCCTTGCTTGAGTGTGTGAAAAATCGGTGACCTGATTCCCTATTGCAGCAACTGATTAAATTTCTCCTACTTGTTAATTCATGAATCAAGTTATTTACAGTGTTACACAGTAAACATTGAAATAAAATCTATTGCAGCCTTCACAACATAAAATACTGCGGAAACAAAATACTGCATAAGAGAGAAATAAACACAGACACAAATACATCAAACGTCCCCTTAAAAACCCAATGTGGGAAAACCGGTGCAACAATTGAGAGTTTAAATTATTATGGAGTAGTTTCTGAGTACAAATCTTTAGATGCACAAAATGGCAATTTGATATAGAGAAAAAACTAGCAAAGGGGTAGTGAGTAATATTCTCACACTGTCATTGGCGATCGGACTCTGATCCAGGCTCTAGATGGCTAGCCCCATGTTGCCTCTATGCAGTCTCTGCGTGGGCTCAGCTGCATCACAACTTCTAGGAGCTGCATCATCCTTCTAGCTGATCAATTTGCCTCTGGAACTCGAATCTCTGGCCCTCCGGTCTCACACCTCGGCTTCCGACACTAGATTTCGACTGCTCCCAGCAAAATTACGGACTCCCTTTGAAGCATTGTGTTGCCTCTACGTGGCACTGCATTGCATCTCTGAACCTCTCATTGCCTTCTCTGCCTTGCACTCTTTGGAACTGGAAAATCCCCCTCCGATCTACTATCCCTGCCTCTCACTGCAAGAAGATCACTCGATCTCTCTCCAGCAACTCAACACTGCTACTCTTGAGAAATTTGATCTTTAGATCTCACTATCTCGGTATGTTCTTCAAGTGCCCATTAAGCTCCTTCTTATAATCTCTCGTTGGAGCACCAACGACTAAGATTAAAACATAATCAAATGCTAAGATTAACTAGGAGTTTATCCTCGTCTTCTTCTAGAAGATTTGCACCAGATTTAATTAATACCCTTTAATTAATCACATTTCCTAAGTTTAGACTTAGGAATATATTTAAAATGATTAATTATTTTAATTAAACCATCTCTAGGTGGAATTTTCCCAAACGATTTTTGGGTCTTGGAGAATGGATGTGTCTTAGCCTCTCTACAAATCCCGAGGCTAGATCACATCCGATGTTACAGAAATCAACACTCCCTCTTAGCGAATAATGTGCTCTAGTGCTGCAAGTTTGCAACCCATTGTAGCATCACTTTGTCTTTGCACCATTTCCTGCGCCGCTGCTGATGTCTGGCGCTGTTGCCCACCAACTATTGCGCAACTCTGATTGCTGCATTCGTGTTGCTGTTGGCCCTGCTGAACTGTTGCCAACACTGCATCTGCACTGCAACCCTATCTAATTGCTGCTGTTGCAACTGCAACAATTGCAACGGAAAAGTATCCAAAATACTGAACCAACTGTGGTCAGTATGATGCATCTGTCACTCGAGCCCTGACTGCTACTAGACTTTGCACTGTCACTGAAGCCTCTGCGCTGATGCTGACTCTGCACTGTGTTGCCCAGTATCTGACCTGCTACTAGCTACTGCATCTGTCACTCTGGCATCTGACTGCACAACTGCCACTAATCCATCCTGCTACTGCATGTCTTTGGCTCTCGTGGGAAGGTATTGATTCATGAGGTGGACCTTCTCAAGAATCCTGCCCATCCTTTAGCTCTCTGGGGTTACAACTCCAAATCACCCCACCCCACCCTTGGAGGTAACTTGACGATCATGGAAAACTCTTCCTCCACTCTGGAGGACAACTTGTCGATCTCAACGAATGTAACTTGCTGATCCTGCTTCTCCTCCTTGTCCTTCTTTCTGAGAGGACATTGAGTGTTGTAGTGGCCAAGCTCACCACACTTGAAGCGCTTGATCTTTGAAACGTCCTTCTTCCTCCTGTGATGCTCTTGCTGCCCTTTAGATGCGAGGGCCTCATTCTCCTCTTCCTTTGCTTGCTTCGTCCCACTACTGTTGTTGCCACTGATGGTGGCCTTTACCAGATCTCGCCTCATCTCATCCTGCTGTAGATCAACCCACATACGTTCCAAATTTGACAAAATTCTTCCTGCCTAGGCCCCAGGATACTTTGGACGAAAACTTGCCATTCTTCGGAAACACTGTTTAGAGCTAATCATACAAACTCAGTAGGCTGGGGCACTGACCTTACTGAAGCGCGCTGTCTTGGACGTCATGAAATCTAGTAAGGAAGGAGTCTACACACTCCCCTTTCTGCATCCTCGTCCATCTCATCTTCTCCTCAAGATACATCTTCTGCTGCTCGGAAGACCCATCGTACAATGTAGCTAGTGCTTCCCACATCTGTCGGGCTGTGTCTTTGCTAGTTATGTGAGATACCACGTGATCTCAAACCCCATCAAGAATCAACCTCTTAGCTTTTGCCATCTCCTTATATTTCTTAAGCGGATCTACATCTGCAGGTACAACTACCACATTATCGATATAAGTCTTGAGATCATGCTCATCTAGAAGGCAGGAAATTCCAGCCTTCCAGATCACATAGTTGGAGGCTTCCTTTAATCGATCTTGATCTCTCAACGCAGCTGATGCCATCTCTAAAAAAAATGTCGAGCTCCTCTTCTCCTCTGCATAGCTGTTGCCCAACTATTCACACTCCCTTCTAGGGTGAGAAATCCTGCACACAACTACTGTTGCTCTACTAGGAAAATTCGAACTTCTTGGCTAGAAGTCCCCTGAGGAAAGAATTCCCTTAGTGTCTACTCCTCTTTCCTTTTGACGCTATTTTGCTAGCAACTGTTGCAAAAGTGACTGCGTCCCTGCTAAAGATATGCTTTGTGTGGAAATTGTTGTGTTGCTCCCTCTGTCTTTGCGAATCTTCGATCCGGAAAATGTACTCTCTGTCGACTCACTCAGAGAAGTAGTTTTCCACTAAAATTAGCCCTCCTGTCGAATGGACTGCGCAACCACTCTAGGGTTTCGAAACGCTGCCTACGCAGTGTTTTCGAACTGCCTCTTCCGCCTGCAACTGAGCTCTTCTCTGCTTCACCTGCGCTCTAATACCATGTGAAAAATCAGTGACCCGATTCCCTACTGCAACAACTGATTAAATTTCTCCTACTTGTTAATTTCTAAATCAAGTTATTTATAGTGTTACACAGTAAACATCAAAATAAAATATATTGTAGCCTTCACAACATAAAATACTGCGGAAACAAAACACAACACAAGAGAGAAATAAACACACACACAAATACATCGTTGTTTTTGGACAAACGTCCCCGGAAAAACAGGTGTAGCAACTGAGGGTTTTAATTATTATGCAGTAGTTTTTGAGTACAAATATTTAGATGCCTAAACTGGCAATTTGATACAGAGAATAAACTAGCAAAGAGGTAGTGAGAAATACTCTGACACTGTCATTGGCAGTCCGACTCTGATCTAGGCTCTGGATGGCTAACCCCACACTGCCTCTGCGTGGGCTCACGCAATCACAACTTCTAGGAGCTACATCACCCTTCTAGCTGATCGATTTGCCTCTGGAACTCGACTCTTTGGCCCTCCGGTCTCACACCTCAGCGTCCGACACTACATCTCGACTGCTCCTAGCAAAATTATGGACTCCCTCTGAAGCACTGCGCTGCCTCGTTGAACCTCTTGCTGCCTTCTTGCCTTGCACTCTCAGGAACTGGAAAAATCCCCTTCGGTCTACTATCCCTGCCCCTCACTGCGAGAAGATCACTTGATCTCTCTCTGGCAACTCAACACTGCTACTCTTGAGAAATTCGATTTCTAGATCTCACTATCTCAGTATGTTCTTCAAGTGCCCATCAAGCTCCTTCTTATAATCTCTTGTTGGAGCACCAACGACCAAGATTAAAACATAATCAAAGGCTAAGATTAACATGGGAGTTGATCCTCGTCTTCTTCTAGAAGATTCGCACCAGATTTAATTAATACTCTTTAATTAATCACATTTTCTAAGTTTAGACTTAGGAATGCATTAAAAATGATTAATCATTTTAGTTAAACCATATGTAGGTGGAATTTTCCCAAACGATTTCTGGGTCTTGGAGAATGCATGTGTCTAGCCTCTCTGTAAAATCTCGAGGCTAGAGCACATCCGATGCTACAGAAATCAACCGAGTGTTGGCAATGAGCTAAGAATTGTTCATGAAGCAAGAAAGAGGAGGGCGCTAGCAATAGAAGAAGAGTTATCCAAGCCATCAAATTTAGTTAAAGACAGTAGATTGCTGAAAATGCTTGACAATCAAGGGAGAGAAGTTGACCCAAGAGTGGCAAAGGCCATCTTTGATTGTGGCATCCCTTTTAATGTGGTTCGACCCCCATATTGGTAGGATTTGGTAACATAGCTCCTTAAGGTTTCAAGGGGCCAAACTATGAAAGACTCTGAACAATTTTGCTCAAGAAAGAGAGGCAACTTCTTGATGATGTTTTGAAACCAATTCGTAACTCATGGGGTTGCATAGGGCTGGACTGATACAAGGTGCATGCCATTGATTAATGTCATTTGCATCATCACCAAAAGGAGCCATGTTCATAAAAGCAAGAGATTGGTCGGGTGAGGTAAATTATAGTAAGATCATTGCTGAAATTTTAATTGCTGCTATTGAACAAGTAGGGCTAGAAAATGTGGTGCAAGTTATAACATAATGCACTTGTTTGCAAAGCTGTAGGGTTAATTGTTGAGAGCAGATACAATCACATATTTTGGACTCCTTGCATTGTCCACTATCTAAATATGATTTTAGAAGAGATTGAGGCAAAAACATAATGGATTAAGGAGTTCACAATGCAGGTTGGGGAGATTATAAAATTCGTCACCATTCACCACCAATCTCAAGTAATATATTGATAATACTCCAAATTGGAGTTGCTCAAAGTTGGTGAGACAAGGTATGCCTCGAACTTCATCATGTTGCATCACCTTGTTGAAGTTAAAACTGCATTAATGAGTATGGTGGTGGGTTCAACTTGGTTGAGTGGAGACAAGCATATTCAAAGAAGGGAAGTATGGTGACGATGGTGTTAATTGATGAAGATTGGAGGAGCAAGATTGATTTCTTGCTCAAGTTCACATTACCTGCATTTGATCTTCTTCGAGATGCAGACACAAAGAAACCTTTTCTGGTAGAGGTTTATGATGGCATGGATACCATAGTTGAGAAAACTATGGAAATCATTACACAAGAGGCTCCCATACTTGCTTTTGTGGATTTTGATTTTGCTGAGCAAGTGAGCTCCATCATTGTTACGAGGTGGAATGGCTTCAACACTCCATTGCACACTTCGGCACATGCTATAAATCCAAAATTTTATGATGAAGAATTCATTGCTCGAGGCAATGTGAAGAGGAAGGCCCCACATAAGGACAAGGAGGTGGCCAATGGAGTGAAGAAGGCCTTTTAGAGGTTGATTCCATCTTCTTTACAAACTGATGTAAGGGAGGAATTTGCTTGTTTTCATGTTGGATTAGAGGATTTTGTAGACATAAGGTCTGGATGAAAGGAGGGCCATGAACCCAGTTAAGTGGTGGACTTGTCATGGGGCAACCGGCATTGATTTGCAAAATCTTGCCACTCATATTCTATCACAAGTTGCAAGCTCTCCATTAGCAGAATGTAATTGGAGCACTTATAGTTTCATTCACTCTATGAAGCACAACAAGATGGGATTACAAAAGGTTGAAGATCTTGTATATGTTCATTCAAACCTATGCCTTGTATCTCTTACAGGTGAAGAATATACAAGTGGAACTCATAAAGATTGGGATGTGGAAGCAGAATGCCCAGACTTAGAGCTCTCTCTTGCCGCTCTTGATATTACCAGTGATGATGCAAGTGGAACTGCAAGTGCAAGTACTATTAGAGTTGCCTCTTCTGTTGAACAAACATGTTGTTCTATTTTTGTTGACGAGGATGAGGATTTTTATGATTAATGATATGTTAATGTAGCCAATAATTGTCTTTAGCTCATGTTTTATTTTAGTTTTAACACACATAGCCTCATGTATAAAGGCTGACTTTAGAACCTTTGCTGTACAACCTCATCTATAAAGTCTAATTTTAGATTTTTGCATCATGTAATCATCTATCAGAGTTAATATAGACTTGGTTTTTCCTTCTATAATTTCATTTATGTGTCTCATTCTTTCTTTTCTTGCAAGATAATGTGTTCTTAACTTATTTGTAAATTATATATATATATATATATAGACAGATATGATGTTTTAGATGACATTTCCATTTTTGAGGGTCACATTTCCAGGCATACCTGTTTTTGAAACTTCTAGATGTTTTGGCGTTTTGTGCAACTTAGCTATTATATGGCTTAAAAATTTGTGTGCTTGTTTGTAATTGATAGAATCTAGATTCTATATGATTGATGCTTGAATGATTAATCATTGATGTACCATTGATGCCTTTTCTATCTTCATTGATGTACAAATATGCATGTTTTCATACATTTTGCAACTAATTTGGCATTCTAATATGTTAAATTTTACAACTACAACCTACCCCAACAGCTATAGTTCATCTTGAACTTGTTGAATCCTAGTGAGGTATGATGCCACCATGTCTATCTATTTATCTCGGTGTTTCTCAGCTTCTCTCTCAACACCATCTTCTGGTTTTGATTATCACTCTGGTACAATTTTGTCAAAGTTGTCTACATCTCATGAGCAGTCTTCTTTCCTATTATGTGAGGGATCACATGATCTTTCATAATGTCCAAGATGATGTGTCCAGTTCTCACATCCTTCAAATTATAAGCAGCTTGTGTTGTAGCATGTGAAGGAGGTTGTATGTCAGTATTAGCGAATTTCCATAGGCTGTTTTCCATGAAAATTAGTGGAATTTTCTCCTTCCATGGGCTGAATTAGTAAACCCTTGTGTTACTAATCTTCTTTCTCTCTCAGAGTTTCTAGTGCTCTGATACTAGGTTGAACTTATAACCCCAGATCTGATTTATTTTTTCTCACAATTATTTTATTACACATAAAATAATTACTCTCAAATTAAATTCTGAAACTTCTAAAATAAATACTTTGGTGTTATCAACTTTTAAACAGTAAATTTGCAACAGAGAAATAAATAGGAAATCACCACAAGATAGCAAACATTCAACCCTATAAACCTCCCTTCACGTTATATTGAAATCTAGAAAATTCAAGGCCTAGACCCACAGATATTACACAGAAATACAACAATATTAGAACCTGGAAATGGCCCTAAGATTTTTGGCCCAAGGAAGAATTCATCCCCTTGAAAATGGCTTCTTTGGAAGAAGAATTGGCCCTGGTAGATCTTAGCCTGTACCTGCAAAATTCTGCCTTCCTAGCCATATAGCTTTGTGCATTGGAATTCTTGGCCTGTCCAAGGAAACTTGGCCCACCTTTTGGAAGTTTCGTCCCTCTCCCATAGTCTTGGCCTGCTCAGGATTTTCACCCTCTCTTTCTCCCTCCTCCAAGTCTCATTTCGCTTCAGGAATCTTGGCCCTTGCACAAATTCTACTTCCAAAAATATGCTGCACCCTTTTCCCCTTTCTTCTCGGTCACTTGAGCCTCTCACTCATGAGAAAATTGCTTCCTCAACAATGCAATGTGTGTCTTCATCTTTTCCCTTGGGTTCTCTTTATAATTTCAAATTGAGCAAAATTTCTAACCCTCAATCTCCAAAATGATAGATGGATAGGATTAAATCCTAACCCAGTTAGATCAGTAATTGAGATTAGATCTAAGTTTTTCAAATAGTTAAATTATTTATCTTTAGAAGTCTGTTCAATTAGACAACATTAATCAATGAAATTAATTAATGTGCTTTTCCTAAGTTAAAACTTAAGAAATAAATCTTATTACTTGCTCCTCTCAAACAAGCACCTAAAGAGGACTTCTTGCATGCTAGACACTTAGCCTATGCAGAAAACCTTCTGATACCATAAAATCAACAAATTCCAAGCTCTTTTTGCATATGTCTCCATTTCAAAGCTAGAGAAATATGTAAATTCCATATTCGAAGATACATGTTAAAATTATATTGTATGGTAGTTATAGTTTCAGTTAACTACTACTTTTGCAACTACACCCACCATGATGATTTGGTTTCTAATTGTCCAAAAGATGTTTTTCAAGTCAAGTTTTCAACTTGAGGTTGAAGTTGGTTTATTGATGCCAATGTTGACACAGGTATCGTGTCAGCTTACTAATGTTGATGTTTACCCAAGATAGATTGCTTCCATTGCTTGGGCTTTGGAACGTTATTGTTTGTTGCTTCTACATTTAACTTGAGTCACATGGATTCAATTCATGTAGAGATTTACGGCCAACCTCTCAAGTGACAATCCAATTTGTATGAAGCTACAGTTTTAGGTAAATAACCAGAGCCCTTTGATGTTTGCAGGGAATATTACTTATTGCACTTCTTCATTTTGCTGGTTGTTAGGTAATGTAGGAATCTGATTAGTACACAGATGAATGAAATTTTGGATTTATTTATGGTTGCTAAATGATGGGCTATGGAAACTATTATTGGCCAAGTGACCTGATATCACTCAGTTCTTTCAAACAATTTCCAAAATTATTTAGAATCTAGGGTGATGTTATTGAATGAAGTCAATGAAAGTTTATTATTTTTATTTTATTTTTTGGTCATTAATGGATTTTCCTAGAATGTTTAGTACGTGGATAGAACAAATGTACTATTTATACCTCCCAAAATTTGGTAAGTTAGTTTCTTCTATAAACCTTATGCAGACCATGTGACAGTTAGCTTTGCAAGAAGTGGAGGACCTGGAGGGCAAAATGTAAACAAAGGTGTGTTCCTTGTTTTCTATTGAATAGCAATAGTGTGTCAAACAACTTTTGTTATTTTATTGCAGAGATAATGGATGGTTTGGCCTTATTCAAAACTGTATAAGTATATTTCCAATTCAATTTGTCAATGACTTCTGTCTTTTGTACATTGGCATTTGGCCCCAACATTGTTTTGAAATTGCTTATATTACAATGTAAAACTAGATACTGACATAAATGATACTTTACACACTCACCCAACATAGGCAGGAAAAACTAACATATGGACTTAATCTCCAACCTCCATTAAATCTATATGTCTTCTAAAGAATGAACTTTAGTTGCAACCTGAGTTGCTGACTCATCTTTAAGCTTTCAATAATGTTTGGCCTCAACTTGAACAAGTGCCAGTTTTAAATGAATCTCAGTTCAAAGTTGGTTGCATCTATAGTCAAAATGGAAGCTAGTTGCATGTACTTAGATTACTCTTTGAGATGAGGTGTGTAATTAGATGATCTGGAGTAGCTCAAGTGGCAGGTGACTGGTGCCTTGATCAAATATACCCAATATCAAACATTTGGAATCCTACAAAAGATTAACATGTATTTCAAAGCCCTTCTTAGCTGATAAAATGGTTAAATGCCACTCTTGGATAATAAAATAAGTGATATTTCTAGTGGCATGATGCCTTTCCTATTCATAATGTGAGCCAGATACACAAGTGTATGTTGTCCTTATTTATAAAGTGAAGTCAAATGACCAGCAGAAGGTAGATATGAAAATTTCTGTGAGGTAATTGCAACAAGAAGGCTCTGGCAACATCATGTAGCAGCATGTTGTTGGACGCAATCGGAGGCCAACCTTTAAAAACTCATTTTTGGTGTTTTGTGAGGTTATTGTGGCAATGATTTCCAGTTGGCAGAGAAGTCTAGGAGTGATAGGTGCATCAAAGTGTAGTAGGTTAGTTATTTAAAAACTGAATTTGTCTTTTGGAAGTATGTTAAAAGTTAGAATTCAGATCTAGAGTTGTGTCAGAGATGTGGTTGTAGATCACATGAGACAGATTTGGAGGCTTGGGTTGGTGCTTAGAGATAGCTATTGGGCTGTGAAGACCAATGAACAGTTGGAGAAAGATAAATATAGAGAATATTGCAGGAGGTTGGCAAAGAGGTTGCAAGGGCAGCAATAGAGCTGAGATTGTTGGCTGGCAAGGAGGAGTTGCTAGGGAAGTCACAAGGTTGAGAGGTGTTTGTTGGAAAGAAGACAGTGCCGAGTGGCAAACACCATTACTAGAGGTTAAAAGAATGCTACTGGAGACAACCAGAATGATAGTTATTGTTTGCCAGAAAAGGCATGAGTGAAGTGTAGTTGGTAAATTTTTATTTGGATTCAGTTTTTTGAAGTGTTATTTAATTTTGGAGTTTATTTGCTTACAAGATGAGAACCCTGCAGAGAAGTAGAATGTTTTCAAGTTCTCGAAAGTATGATCAGTGGAAGCATCTAGTAATTCTGGGTGTGAGATGAATACTAAATAGGTGTTACTTTCACGTGGGTATCTTACAACATATGATGATTAGGATGGATTGGTATGTGTCCTTTGTGGAAGCTAAGTCATAATTTTTTTATCAGCGGAGTAGTAATCCAACTGAGCTTCACTAAACTGTCCAGATGCAAATCTGTATATTTCTTCAAATCCTTGGTGATTTAATTCTGCTAGGATTGCTCCCCAATGCTTATCATTAGCATGTGAATAAACAATTTTTCTTCCTTCGCCAGGTAGCTTTAATGGAGGAATAGGAAAGCATTTATCTTTGAGTCTTTTTACAGCTTTAATATGCTCTTTGGATTGTTACCGCTCAAACTAGTAGGGCTTTTAGGATGGGATCCTATAGAGCAACTACTAGGCCAAGTGGCAGCAATGGAGCAATAGCCCACTGTCACCTCAGCTAAAACTTCCTGCTCTTTATGGGCTTTCACCAATGGGAGGAGTCCCGGTATGAGAAGAATCACTAGAATAGATGGAACAATGATAGGATATGAGGTGATTCCTAAAGCCTATTCACAAGAGAGGCTCAGATAATGGGCTTACTTGTTATAGAAGCAAGGCAAATGGCTCTCTTAGAAAGGCTAGGGGATTACCAAGACCTCGGGTTTGAGGAATGTTACTTGAAAAGGGGTACCCAAGATCAAGGAATCCTAAGGGAAGGGTTTCTAGTGTCCTTTGTGAAATTGGACTTTCAAGTTTGTGGGGCCACAAAGAAGCTCAAGTGGACCCGAACAAGGCCAAGGGTTTGGTTTGTAGCAACAAATTGATGGTCTTGACCAAGTTGGGAGGAGAATAGGATCAAAGGAATTGAATTTATCTTGGAATTCAAGTGCAATGATATAATGAAGCCACTAACCAAAGGATACCTGGGGAGGAGAATAGTCTTCAAGCTAGGGCTTGGAATATCTCGAGATTCCATCATGGGATTGACCTCAAATTTGGAGAACCTCTCAAGCAAATCCCAACACAATAGTTGACCAATTTTCAAGAATTTTTAATGGCTAAAAACGATTTTAGGTGATGCCCTAGGATGCCTACTAGGTTAGGGCTTAGAAGAGATGGAAGGAGGTGAAAAAGAGTTTTCTTTTGCGATCACGTTTGGACTAGACAAGTGCCTAGCCTATTGGGAGAATGGAGTCTAATGGAAACAATGTTTAGCGATGCTTAATTCCAATCAAGGAGTTCCCAAACAACTTCACATGGCATTAGCAACAACTAGACTACAAGGGAAATTTATACTTCTAATTATTTGCAAATGATGACTTATCAATATAATGCATGAGCAATCATGTGTCCCTAGGACAGTAATCCACCATACAATTTCAACAATCAATATGAAAAATCCCTCACAAAGACAAGATAAGAAACCTTGCATAAGCCCAAGAGCAACTACACCAACTTCATGAACGAAAATATTCCATATATCATTTCATGAGACAAATTACGAGATAAGCATGAAAAGACTACTCACATTGTACAGCGAAATTATTCCAATCATCAAGTGCAAGAAAATCAAAGCTCTAAGACAAGATTTAAGCTCTTCCAAACATCGAGATGCATTATAAATCCAATTTGTCCATCAAAAGGCTTAACGAAAATCCTAGAAGAAACAATGATCCAAATCCAAGTGATGATGAGATTGAAATGCTCTCATCAATTTATATCCTTCCTAAAGAGTCCGATTTGCCTATTTAGGCCTAATTAAGCCCCAAATAATAAAATAGTGTACAATAATGACATGACTTGGTGACAAGCCCACCAAGATAGCTCTATAATACAAAGATAAGCCACTAAAGAGGGAAAAATAGTAAATACAATGAGTCGTTGGGCCCTTGAAGAGGCCAGTGGAGTCCAAAGTGTGCCAAGGTGATAAAATAGACTCCAAACATAGTGATCAAAGGGGTGGCCCCTTGATATCCAAGCAAATCAAATGTGGTGTCCCCAAGTGGGTGTGGGGGCACAATGATATCCTCATGGGTCTTCAAGTGGATCAATAATGTTTGTATACCATTTGTAAGGGCTAGAATGATGACATAATCCCTTCCTCTGTCTCCCATGGTGAGACACATCCTCATCTGGGCCTTGGAACATCTGCCAAGTTTGTGGTGCAAGTGTGAAGCTAGTTGGGCATGGTGGTCTAGGTGCATTATCCTCATCCAAAAAGGTGGAATATGAGCATTCAATGAATGGAGTCGAGGGATCCATGAAGTGGCAATCTGCTCTCTGCTATGGTGGAGGCCCATGGCTCTCAATGCTCACCCTACAAGTAGCCAATATAACCCTCTGGAGGGCTTGGACCCCATATATGCAGACCAAACCCCAAATGGAGACCCACTTGCAATCCTGTATAAGATCCAATGCATCCCCTCACCTCCCAATACAACAAATCATTAGAGTAATTGAGTAAAAGAGATTAAAAATCATGGAATCAAATGGACACTTCATAGTGGCATGCCCTTCCATTATGGGGTTTAGCATGTACATGTGTCTCTAAGCTCAATAAAGGGGTTAACCAAGGACCTAATTAAGTGGTTTGTACCTCTAAAGGGGGTGACATGTCCATGGTACATCCATCAAGCAATAGGTGGTATGTGATATAATGGTGGAACAAAATGGGGCATTAGGGGAAGGCTCCAAGCCACATGCCATAGTACAAGGTTAGCCATAATAAGGGAAGCCTGCACTTGGGTGTATGAATGTAGGAGGGATAAATCGTGGTACGTGAGTTATCTTGACCTTTGTTTTTCCACCCTTCTTCATAAGCCGTTTTTCCTTTTATTGATTTTTCCTTTATAACTGCTCGGGGCTTGAAGGGATGAGATCATGATGTGTAAGATATAGCAGTGGATACCCCCTTTATGGTGGAGTAGTTCATCGCCCACTAGGGTTTGGGACAATCATGGTTTCCTTGATGATGAAGGGGTCAATATGAGGGACCCTAGGAACCAATGTGATGGCCATAATGAAAGGGGTAGAGCTCATGTTTGGCTTTTTCCCATGTGCTAAATGTGTATGCCCCAACCATCTTTTGCATTTTATGGTACTTTTCTTGTTGAGAGTGGCCAAATTATGTGTTTTCTTTTTCCTTTAGCTACATCAACCTTCGGGGCATCGTTCCAGGCCTGACGCAAGGTGTGGACAAGGGGAGGGGGGGCTAACCCCTTACGGACCCAATGGACAAACATGGACCTATGTGGGAAAGATGGTGAATGGGGTTATAATGAGTGGATGGGAGTAATGTATATGATATCGAGAAGCGGGATCACGCAACCAAAATTAGGATTTCCCATGTAGTGCCATCCCTAAAGCTAGTAGCCAATAAAAGAGATCCCACGGGACTAGGATACAAGGCTAACCATCAAATTGGACAGAGGAGACAAGAGTACAAAACAAACCCACTCTTTTCGCTGAATCCCCCTACCAATCCATGCCCAAAAGTGTCCATGATAACTAAACAAAAATACCCAACTACACAATGAAAAGCCATACCTTCGGGGTCGAAAGGCCCACCTTCAAACATACGATCATCACAGATGGGTGAGGGACCACATGGATGGCTCAGGTGGCGGAGATAGTGGCACATCGAGCTATTTGGTGGCTGCAAGGGGCTGCTGGTTGAGGGCCATCTAGGATACTGTTAATTTTAGGATAACAATGGTATGTTCTATGCTTAGAGCAATTTTACTTCAATTATCTTTATTAGCCCAATATCATATCCAATATATCAACCACATCAACACGATAGTAAAATGCAGATAGAACATAAACAATAACAGTAGAAGATAAGCCAACACATGAGGACACAAGATATGGCACCAGCCAGGGACAAATCCCAATGTGGGGAAAGTTGGAAACCCTTGATCAATTCTTCTTATAATTCTTCAAAAGTTCAACAAAGAGAGTACAATTTACAATATTCGCTTGCCTAAACTGATCAGTCAAAACTGCAGAAATAGAAAGCCCTAACCAGAAAGTCAATGCTGGTCAACATGCCTGAAATTGACCTCCAAAATAGTTCGCTCAACCTTGGTCAACAAGGCTGAAATTGACCTCCAAAACAATTTGGTCAACCTTGGTCAACTTGGCCTCCAACAACAAGATAATGCGGCCCAAGATAGTTCGAAAATAACCAGTCAAATCTGGTCAACAAAAGTCAACGTAACAACCTAAATTAGGGTAGTCAATTCTGGTCAAGACAAGGGTCAAACTGCCTCGGTTTTTGTGCCCAAAACAATAGCCTTCCCAAATAGAAGTCTCCCTCACAAAACCGAAGTCAAACAGGGTCGCTGGTCAAAGTCAGCCTCCTGAAATTTCGGTCAAATTTGGTCAACGCAGCAGCTAGAAAATCAGACCTTACTTCGCACGTGTGGAGAGAGGAAGGCCAAAAATCTATACCCAATCAAGATGAGAGAGAGAAAGATGAAGGAGAGTGATGCCAAAATGAGGAGGCACCTTGTATTTATATGCAACGTTGAAGGCTGGAGAGGCTAATTTGATGGCTGGCCGACCTTGACAATTTGTCCATAATCAAAATAAATTCATAACTTCATTTGTACATGTCATAATGGGATGATCTTTAGATCAATCCTACACCTCTCAGAAAGAGGAATCTAAGAAAAATATCAGCTGCCTCATAAGAGCTGTCCAAAGTGATGTTTGGCCCTAGTTGCCAAATTTATCACTCCCTCTCAACCAAGGAGAACATCACCTACCAATCTGTCTGACAATTTGTACCATCCTTGTCACTGCACTGCTCTGCTGAACCATGAAGAAAGAAGAAATGATCGAGAATGTATCATACCATTCTCCACTGACCCGAAGTCAGTCTCCAATAATAGAGAGTGTGTCATACCACTCTTAACTAACTCGAAGTCAATTTCCATTAGTCCCAGATCAATATCAACATCATAGCATAGGGAGTACGGTAGTACATGATGCATCCATCGGTAGTACTATGGTCCCTATCCTCATTTCCCTACTCATTGGCTAGATGAGAGGTACTTCACATGAGTAGGATGTGTTGGCAGGACAAGGTGAACCACTCATCCTGCTCATATGCCATAGAAGAAGGTGAACCACTCATCCTATGCATATGCCACCGTGGGGTATCATAGGGGAAGGTGAACCACTCACCCTGTACATTGCGCACCAATAGGGGAGGGTGAACCACTCACCCTATGGTCGCCCATCGCTCCAAGAAGTACCCCAAGCCCCCCAGAGCTCCCAGAGCTCAACATCCATCTCATACGGGACCCTCATAAGAGGGTCTCTCCACGACTCCATGTCGTTCACGGAAGGTCAAGAATTTGACCTTTCCCAGGGGCTTCATAAGAATATTGGCAACCTGATCATCATCAGTCCCAATGTGTTGGAGCCTTATTGCTCCCCGTTGTACCATATCCCGGATATAGTGGTACCTAATATGAATATGCTTGGAGCTATCATGAAACACAGGATTCTCCGAAAGACGAATCCCACTCTAATTGTTGCAGAAGATCACGGTGTATCCAACACATACAACTCACTAAAGAGCTTCCTCAACCAAACAACTTCACAGGAGGCCAAACTAGCAGCAATATATTCAGCCTTAGCGGTGCTCAAGGCAACCGACTTCTGCTTCCTGCTCATCCATGATATCGAAGCAAAACCTAGAGAGAAGCAACATCCAAATGTGCTTTTACAATCCACCACACTACCAATCCAATTTGCATCAGAGTAACCATGGAGCCTCACATTCTCAACAATGTATCTCAGTCCATAAGTGATTGTGCCTCGAAGATATCTCAAGAGATTCTTGGTAGTAATCCAATGTATGTGATGAGGCTGGACCATAAACTGACTCAATGTGTTCACTGCAAAATATATGTCTTGATGGGAGTTCACCAAGAACATCAGGGCCCCTATGAGTTGACGATACTCAGAAGGATTTCCCAAATCGGGCTCGACAACACTTCCACATAACTTCTTGAAGTTAAGCTCCATCGAAGTAGTCGCGGACTTGCAGTCCACCATCCCAAATCTTTAAAGTAGCTTCACAACATATTTTCCTTGAGAAAGGAAAATATCCCCTGGCTTTTGCCAAACCTCCAACCCTAGGAAGTAATGCATCAATCCTAGGTCCATATCAAATTCCGAAGCCAACTCTCTCTTACATTGACGAATAAGAGGGTCTGCACCTGTTAGAAAGAGATCGTCAACATAGAGTACCAAGATGAGAAGTCTATCATTCTCAACCTTAAAGTAAAGGTTCGAATCAACTTCACTGCTTGTAAATCGCAACTTCATCAACTAGCTATCAATCCTCTCATACTGGGGTGCTTGCTTCAACCCATAGAGGGCTTTCTTCAACCTGCATACATATGACTGACGATCTTGAACTTCGAACCCCTCAGGTTGTTCTATGTAGACTTCCTCCTTAAGTGAACCATGCAAGAAGATAGTCTTGACATCCATCTGATGAAGATTCCATCCTTGTGAGCTAACAAGGGCTATAATTTAACGGATGGTGGTGTAGCAGGCAACCGGTGCAAATATATTATCATAATCTACACCTTCCTTTTGAGAGAAGTCTTGAGCAACGAATCTGGCCTTGAACTTTTCAGCACTTCCATCAGCTCCATGCTTGATCTTGAAGAGCCATTTCGAGGTGACAACGGATTTGTCCTTGGGTCTAGGGATCACATACCAGACATCATTCTTCATAATTGACTCATACTCTTCGTTCATTGCATCCTTCCAAACTTATGTTTGGTACCTTCTTCGAATGTGCAAGGCTCAGATTGAACAATGGTGCTCATAGTAGTTAAGTACCCTTGGTACCTATTCGGCTTCTTACTTTCACGAAATGTCCCCCTAGGTGCAACATGTCTCTTGGCATCTTCTAGAGTCTCCCTAGCCATGAGGGTCTCCTTTTCGAGGAGGAGAGCTCATGAGGGGGTGGATCAATGGGATCCATTGGTCCTTCATCATTGGGCATCTGCTCATCTTGTGATTCTCCTTGCTTTTCGAAATCTTCTTCTTTGTCCTTCCTTGGAAGAGGAAGGTTACTAATCTTCCCAAGGGCAACATTCTCATCGAAAGTGACATCATGACTTATCTCCACTTCTCTTTGACCAGGCACATAGATTCTATATGCCTTAGAAGTTTCACTGTAGCCCACAAATGTTCCTTTCTTCCTGGAAGCATCCAATTTGCTTCTCTTTTCTTTCGACACATGAAAATATACGGGGCTACCAAAAATTCTAAAGTGAGAAACATCAGGTTTCTTACCAGTGAAAACTTCTTCAGGAGTCTTGGGGTCCAACGCTTGATGAGGGCATCTATTTTGAACATACACGATGGTGTTTGTCGCTTCGGCCCATAAGAACTTCGGAAGGCTTTGATCATGAAGCATGGGATGAGTGGCTTCTACGATAGGACGATTCTTCCTTTTAGCAACACCATTTTGCTAGGAGTGTATGCGGTAGTAGTCTCCCTAATGCCAGATTCTCTACAATAATCTTTGAACTCATTTGATTCGTATTCGGTTCCATTATCGGTCCTCAATATTTTGATTTTCTTCCTGATTTGATTTTCGATCAAAGCTTTGAAAGAACGAAACCATGAGAATAATTCGACCTTCTTCTTCAAGAAATACATCCAAGTCTCGCGAGAGAAGTCATCTATAAAGGTTGCATAATATAAGTATCCTCCCAATGAGTTCACGGGCATTGCACCAGATAGATCAAAATGAACCAATTGCAAAATGTCTGTGGTCTTGCTATCACTTAAGTTAAATGGTCCCCTTATATGTTTTTCCTCAGGACATCCTTGACATACACCTTCATGCTCTATTAATTCGAGCATACCTGTAACCATCTTCTTTGCATCGGGTATAGCCTTATAGTGAAGATGAGCAAACCTCCGGTGCCATAGTTCGGATTGAAGTGATGTGTTGCAAGACATAACTCCCAATGGGCTTCCTCCAACTTGATATAGGCTATCAACCCTGAAGCCAAGTGTAAATGCATCTTTGAAATTTTTATTCCACACATGTACCTTTACATCGATGAATGCCACCTTGAATCCTTTGTCCTCCATCGTCGAGATAGATATCAGGTTCTTCTTTAGATCGGGTACATATAGTACTTCTTGTAGATGAATGGTGTTACCTTGATTCAATTGAAGGGAAACATTCCCAACTCCTTTCACGGGATAGGTGGCATTGTCTCCAAGGATAATTTCCAGTGTTCCACGGGGACTCGCCCCCCCCCTAGGGGTCTAGTTTCCTCGCTCCCCCGCGCTCCGGGGACTTGGGGACTAGAAGGGGACGTTTCCCCACGCTCCCAAAAATGAGGAAACTCAGGGGGACGTGCCAGGGGGGCGTTTCCCTTCCCTGAGGGGGCGTTTCCTAAAAGGGGGACGTGGGGGGGACATGAGGGCAAGGGGGACGAGGGGGCGTTTCCTAAAAGGGACGTGGGGAATGTGGGGGACGGAGGGGCGAGGGGGCAGGGGGCTGAGGGCGAGGGGGGACGTGGCACATTAAAAACCATTTAAATTAATTAAACGCTGAATTTAATCTTTATTTAAGAGTTAATTAACGTTTAGCGTTTTGGAAAATGGCGGTTTTATGTTATAAAAATGGCAACCAAGCCATGAACAACACACTCACAGCCTTTGCAAGTTTGCTGAGTGCTCCACTCACTATTTCACTGTTTGGATTTCTGATTCATCATTCCAGAACTCCTCCCTCTCTCTGGTCAAGCGTCCTAGAAGCAGCAGCTCCCATCGAGCATCGTGCGAGCAGCACCTCCCTGAGCAGCGCTGCGTGTTGAGGATCGGACTGCAACAGCTGAACAGGTTAGTAATAGACTAACAGTTCAATAAGTGATATAACAGTATAACTTATAAGTCTCCAACAGATCAATAGTGCGCATTGTTTGGTGTGTCTTGACGACTGTTTTAACTTTTTTTTAAGCGACAATGCTATCGTAACTTCCAACCATCAGTTCTCCATAGAGTCACCATGGTCTCGAAAGAAACCAGGTTTCCATGTTTCAGTTATTAATTAAAAAATTTAAATATATTATGCAGGGTTTCATATGACGTCGGACGGCCTTGTCTACGGCCACACCAGTTTTCATATGACGGCCTTGTCTCGATTTTACATATATTCTGCAGTTTTTATGATTTATCATTGCACAGTACATCAACCCTTTCCGAATCAGTGGGCGTGTGAATGAAGCTTGGGCAATCATCAGAGTGTCTGTCTTAGAGCAGTGTCCACTGTCAACCAAATAGGCTAGCCGCTATTCATATATTAATATTATCAGTTGAAAATCTACGGCCTGCCTAACTAATATTAATATAAAATTTATTGCTGTGAAGTAGCTCTGAAAATTGAAATCGGTTTGCTTTTGTGATGCGTGTGTACTGTTGGTGTAGTTAGAGTTAAATTACAATGTTTTTCCATGGTTAAATCATAAATGCCCTTCTACACCCTGCCCAGTCAACTTCGGTATGATTGAGCAATATTGCTAATAATGTATATGACAACGCTCATACTGATGCCAATTAAGCTAGAAGCTTTTATAAAAACATGATTGCGGCTCTAAAATATATGAACCGTTTCAACTTTCAAATATATTATATAACACAAAGGTTTGGATGAAGTTTATCCATCTAAATATGAAACATTGTTTCTCGCCTGTCTTAGAGCTTATCCCAATACTCCATTATATAGTCTTTTACACAGCCTGCAAACTTATGAAGATGTTGATTTCCACACAATACAAAAAAACAGAAACTTTGGTTTTATTGAAAATAATCCAATGTCAAGGCCTCATGTCAAATGATATTCAAATGTCAAATGATATTCATATCAATGATCATGCTTTGCAGCTTTTCAATTCAAACCAAATTGGCAAATTGTCATAGTGGACTCAATTAATAAATTATATGTTATATTTATAAATTTTTAAGACCCTGACGCTCCCCCACGTTTCCTAAAAAATGGTAGGGAGCTTTTGCATAGGCCGCTCCCGCGCCCCCTCGCTCCCTCGCCCCCTCGTCCCGGAACCTTGGTGGAACACTGATAATTTCCAAATTTGTATACTTCTCTATCAGATTTGAAAGAGCTTCCTTGTACTCGGTGAAGTGCCTTGAGGCACCACTATCAATCAACCAATTTCCCAAAGTATCTGGAGGAGAGGTAGTAGAGAGGGCATATATAAGATAAAATTCCTTTTGCTTAGAATTTACAACATTAGACTCATCATACCTGGAGTTTCTTTTTCTTTTAGAAGCTCGATCATTTCCAAGTTGAGTAGCGGAAGCATTTCTTTTCCCTTTGTTGTTGAATTTGCCATTCCTTTGATTGTTGATGTTGCCCCTTGAATGATTGTGATCATCATCATGAGATGTGTCCCTTTTATTTGGACACTCCCTGGCATAGCGACCAAACTTGTTGCAAACGAAGCTTCTTCCCTTCCTTCCATTTTTGAATCTCAGTCTTCCTTGACTTTGCTTCTTTGAACCTGCATTGTTCTTCTTCTTGGCATGAGCAGAGAATGCAGTAGGATTATTCCTATTCAAAGGCATCTCCAATTCCATCATCCTAGTTTCTTCTTGAGAACATCTAGTTAACAATTCTTCAAAACCTGGAATTTCGTACTTATTGTGAATAGTAGTGTTGAACACATGCCATTTGGGAGGAAGACCTCCAAGGGCAATGAGAGTGAGTTCCTTGTCAGCAATAACTTCACCAATCTAAAGAAGATCATTTTTGATCTCGATAATCCTCATGAAGTAGGATTGAATATCCTCATCTTTTCCCTTCTTTATATCCTTTAGCTTGTTCTTGAGGAAAAGAATTTGATTTGCATTGCTAGATTTGAACATGCCAATCAACCTGTCATATATCTCATTGGAAACGTAAGCAACTAAATGCTTATGAATAGAATCCTTGAAGATCTTCATGCCTTTGACTTCACCTTTCTTGTATTTGGTTTTAGCAACAGCCGGTGCATTAGAAGGAGGTTTTGAAATCATTCCCTGCACATAATCCATCACATCTTGTTCTTCTAATGTCAAATCAAGAGACATCTTCCATGCATGATAATCAGACTTATCATAAAGCTTATCATCAGACTTGAAGTAGGGTGTGGAAGCCATTGAATCTTGTCTTTGATCAGTGATTGCTACTCTTGGTGATTGCTCTTCTCACTCTTGCTTGGGCTTTGTCTTCACCTCAGTCCGATACCATGTTAATTTTAGGATAACAATGGTATGTTCTATGCTTCGAGCAATTTTATTTCAATTTTCTTTATTAGCCCAATATCATATCCAGTATAGAAATCACATCAACATGATAGTAAAATGCAAATAGAACATAAACAATAATAGTAGAAGACAAGCCAACACAAGAGGACACAAGATATGGCACCATCCAGGGACAAACCCCAATGTGGGGAAACGCTTGATCAATTCTTCTTATAATTCTTCAAAAGTTCAACAGAGAGATGGAGCACAATTTACAATAATCACTTACCCAAACTGATAAGTCAAAACAATAGAAACAGAAAGCCCTAACTAGAAAGCCAACTCTGGTCAATAGGGCTGAAATTGACCTCCAAAACAATTCGGTCAACCTTGGTCAACTCGGCCTCCAACAACAAGATAATGCAACCCAAAATAGTTCGAAAATAACCAGTCGAATTTGGTCAACAAAAGTCAACGCAACAACTTGAATTAGGGCAGTCAATGTTGGTCAATGCTGGGGTCAAATTGCCTCTGCTTTTATGCGCAGAACAACGGTCTGACCAAACAGAAGTCTCCCTCACAAAACCGAAGTCAAATAGGGTCAATGTTGGTCAAAGTCAGGCTCCTGAAATTTTGGGTACCTGAAATTTCGGTCAAATCTGGTCAATGCAATAGCTAGAAAATCAGACCTTCCTTTGCACGTGTGGAGAGAGAGAAACCCAAAAATCTGTACCCAATCAAGATGAGAGAGAGAAAGATGAATGAGAGTGATGCCAAAATGAGGAGGATGTTGAAAATGGCAACAAGAAATGCTAAAAATAGAAATGCTATAAATAGCATCTCAGGTACCAGTGTTGGATATAGCAACAATGAATGAAAAAATGGAAATGCTAAAAATAGCATTTCGGGATAGATTCCAATTTTAGTTAGTCCCTGAACTAAAATTGAGAAGTAAAATTCGAATTTGATCTTAGCAGCGGTTTGTAAAATAATTGATTAATTCATCTTGAGTTAATTAGTTGTAGGAAATCAAACATGAAGTCTATGTGAAAACATGCAACAGTTTCTCCATTGATTGAGGAAGTTATCCCTTGATTAAAGGAGATCAGGATGAGTTGTACTGAGTTAAGTCCAGTCAGATTAGTTCAAATAGTTTGTTCAACTAATTGTGAGTTCAGTTAGTTAATGCATGCATGCATGTAACTGTTGCACTTCAGATAACTGAATATTCTCTCATAAATAACTCATGCATGTCAGTTCAGTCAGAGACCCAGTTGAAATCAGAGGAAGAGATAGTGTGCTATCAGTTGGAGGATTTTTCCTATATAGGAAACTCATCCATGCAGAAGGAATTATCTCCTTCAGGATTGCATAATTAGTTCAGAGGTCAGTGTTGTTTGTGAGGTGAGAATCACACAGGTTGCAGTTGGAGGACACAGGAGAAACTGTGCAAGGAAATAGGAGGCTTGGAGGATTAAAGGAAGGCATATGTGTTGTCTATTCAGTCTATGAGCAGCATTAAGGGATTGTACTGAGAGCTGGATAGCTTGTGAGCTAAAGCTTTGTGTAATCTGAAGATATTTCCACTTGTATGATAATACATATATTGGGGTTTTTAGCTGAAGCTTTCCCTGGAGTATTCTTCTGTGTTCATGTGTGATTGATTTCTCATTCACTGTTATATGTGTTCTATTTGATCTTGCTCAAAATCGATTAAGCTTCCGCAAATTTGTTTGTAGAAGTAGATCAAGTATTTTGCTTTAGTATATTGCATTATCAGGTGATCTATA
Organism: Pinus taeda; assembly: GCA_000404065.3. Classification (NCBI taxonomy): domain Eukaryota; kingdom Viridiplantae; phylum Streptophyta; class Pinopsida; order Pinales; family Pinaceae; genus Pinus; species Pinus taeda. The sequence continues at coordinate 31,249 of APFE031563905.1, forward strand.
GTGAGAATTTCTACATGGTATCAGAGCTAGCTGATCCATAGAGAAATTTCTACAGAGGAGGCACCTTGTATTTATATGCAACGTTGAAGGCTGGAGGAGGCTAATTTGATGGCTAATCAAAATAAATTTATAACTTCATTTATACATGTCAGAATGGGATGACCTTTAGATCAATCCTACACCTCTCGCAAAGAGGAATCCAAGAAAAATATCAGCTGCCTCATAAGAGCTGTCCAAAGTGATGTTTGGCCGTAGTTGCCAAATTTAATAGATACTAACCACAGGTGGTGGGTAACATGGACTAGGCAAGGGCATTATTTTTAGCTTATGAGTCAAGAGCTTCTTGTCTGTAGTCATCTGTGAATAAAAGGAGTGAGGTAGTTAATACATCCAGTAAACCTTTGAAGCTGCGTTTTTTCCTTTAGGATGTTTGGGAACAATTAGATATGTTCCAAAGTGTTGGAGAACAATTTGTCCATATGATATTTGAAGTTCGAGGAAATTGACCTCAGAAACTCCAATGAGCATTTTGTTTTCCTTATTTCAGAGTGCCAAACCATGGCCATATACAAGATCATAGAACTCCAAATGTTCTATGCTCCTTCTTATTTTTACTAAAACTTAAAATGTCATCAATATATACAACAAGAAACTTTATACAGGGTCTAAAAGTATCAACCATCCTTCTTTGGAATTCACTAGGAGCATTTTTAAGACCTAGGGGCATGATAGTCCACTCATATTGTCCCATGGGAACAACAATGGCCATCTTGTATCTATCTTTAGGGGTTAGAGCAATTTGCCAAAATCAAGATTTCAAATTAAGCTTTGAAAAGATATCTCATCCATTCATTCTTTTAATTAGATCATCCTTTTTTGTTTGTTTAAGGTTTGACTTTCCATTAACTAAATAATGCATTGTAGAGAAGAACAATTTGTGCTACTGGTCTGCATTGGGAAACCAATCCACTAGTACAAGTTTAGTATCTTGAGATTACATTGTCTTTGCCTAATTTGTGCATCAGATAGACAAAAAAGCCTTCCAAAATTATCCACTAGCTTCGAGAATTCAGAGGCATAAGGGTTGTGCTATGGCCAGGCATCATAACAAAAAAAATTGCCATTTTCTAAAAGACAGAAAGACTAATTTATTGGGGTGCTTGGCTTGTTAGCCGAAGGAAACTACAAATTAACTAGCCTAGGAATCGCTTAGAGTCGCATGATGCATCTTGACTAGAGCCATAAGTTGTGTGCCACTTGCTTGTAACCAACTGAGACCACGATTGTTGTTCTATGTGGGCCAATTGACCACCGTTTTGGATGTAGTACGCTGCACCCAAGGACCAAGGGTTTGGCATATGGCCGCTTGAGACCCCGTTTCCAGCAGTATGAACCACAAAATGCCTCATCAAGCCCGTCATCTCTGAAACTCCCCAACCTATCTTAGTGTAGACTGAATAGTTGAGAAGAGGCATCAATTACCATGTGAGAAATTGGAGAGGCACTATGAACCAACTTATGCACCAAAATCTTCCAAACCTGACCACCAGGAAGCTTGAGACGAATGCATGCATACTGGTGGGTTGAAACAGTTGACGAACAGAGAAGAGACAAAAATTTGATAGGAGAGCCAAGCCATTACCAATAATCGAGCTGGCCACCTGTGACCCCAGAGAGACCATACCATTGCAGCTGGGAGATGAGGGCCCAACATTAAAAACAGAGAAAGGCCAATCCTCCAATGTCTTTTGAACTAGTTAACACCAAATGTTGGGCCAACCACCTAGTGCATTGCAACTATTATAACCAACGACATGACTGTTGAAATATGTAACTAGGTCTGGTCTTCATAATGGCATATGTAATCGTGATTTTATGTATTTAATGAAAAGAGAAAAATAAATTTATTATTTGTGTTCTTGAGGCATGGGTTTCATGCTCAAGGGAAATTTATTTTTAGGTCAAGCACCCATTGAGTGCTTCTAGGTTTGTCATAAAGTCAATTGAGTCATTGTCATGTACTGAAGACCAATTTGGGCATGTTACATATTGTAAAGAAAAAATTATTGAGTCAAAATAGAGTCAAAAGACCCTCTAAGACCTCGTCATGGCACAAAGATCAAGTCAACCTACATGAAGGGACAAGTCGGCCTCAAGATAGCAATTCATACCCCTCAGAAGCCTATAAATAAAAAGGAATTCGACCTCATTTGTATACTCACTTAAGCAAGTTCGATCTCCTCAAGATAGAAGCTGGAAAAGGACGAAGAAGAAGAAGAAGATCAAGATCGAAATGTTTGGGCCCCTCTCTCTCTCTTTCGTTTGGGTTTCTTAGTTTTTGGGCTAGATGAAATTCTGAAGCTGCATCAAAGCTGTGAAGCTGCATGGTTGACGCTGTGAAGCTGCAAGGTCGAAGCTATGAATCTGCAAGGTCAAAGCTGTGAAGTTGCCTCTAGATCGAAGCTGTGAAGCTGTTAAGTCGAAGCTGCTGAAGCTGCATCAAGGTTGAAGCTATGAAGCTGCTAGGTCGAAGTTGCTGAAGTTGCTAGGTCGAAGTTACTGAAGTTGCTAGGTCGAAGTTGCTAAAATTGTTGCTGGGGTCGAAGTTGCTGGAAGGTCGAAGTTTGTTACTGGAAGCTGTGTAAGGAAAGCTCATCAAGAAGGAAGGATGACTTGGTCTTGGAGGGTCTTGGTCAAGGTTCATAGGTCTTGGAATTCGTCAATTGAAGTTCTATAAGAAGAGAAGGATTCTGGTGGGTTTTCTTCTCACTTGGAGAGGTTTTGGCCCTGGTTGATCACCTATATCTTGTGTTCTATTGTCTCATTGTTTTTTATGATTTGGTAGTTGTTTGATGATAGAGAACAATAATAATAATAAAGGAAAGAAGAAGTTAATCAAGTAAAGTAAAAATACATCACAAACAGTGATCAAAGCAAGAGAAATCACCAATGCTTGTTTCCCCCTAGATTTCTCAACATGGTATCATAACTAAGGTGACTACATCAAGGAAGGGCAACACGAAAAATGAGACTCAAGGGCCGAAGTATAAAGAGATCATCTTGCAAACATCAAGAGCATCAATCATCAAGAAGGACTAACCCTCTCATCATATTGAAAGGGAATAATTAAGAGCATCAAAGAAGACCTCAAAACCCTAGCTCATCCAAAGAAAGGTTCCGCACTTGAATCGTTCTTGGGAATGTCACACATTCTACAATCATTATCATGAGGAAGGAAGAGCGAAGCACTTTTGGGTCGGTTTTTTTGAGCTATATTCTCCACACGTGCAAATTATTAAGACATCCTTCTGCAATAGCAAGTATCCATTTGCAACCACCATCAAGGATCAAGTTTTGTGCCAAGAAAGGTCTCCTATGCAAGTCAAAATAACAAGAAAAAGAAGTTAAGTCAAGTGAAGTAGAAAGGAGGCAAATTTGTCCATCTTCTAGCCACACGTGTGAATTAGGGCTATTGCAGAAAAGGCCGAAATTGCATAACTGCTACAACAAGTTGAAATTTTGAAGAAGGGCCAGAATTTGAGGTTGTGAAACAAGTTTAACTATCGTTGTCTTGAAGGAAGAAAAGGAGGAAAAAGCATTGTCATCATCATCAAGGAATCAATGTGATCTCCCTTTGAGCCAAGGATCACTTTTGAAGAAAGGCATCTTCTACAAGAAGACATCTTCTATTATCTACATCATCATCAAAATCAAGAAGGCATCAAGTTGAAGATTTCATCATCTAGTAGTATCTTCACTTGACAAGTAAGTATATATATATATATATATATTTGAATATGTCAAAATGACTTCATATTGCAAGGAGAGCAACAAATTGGTTAGGTCGTCAAACTTTCTTGCATGGAAGAAGAGGATAGATTTGATCGTCACAGAAAATAAAGTCGTTGTTCATGTTAAGGGTTTAATTGTCGAACTGCTGAAAGAAGAAGCTCAAGCTCTACAAGATGAAGATATCAAAAGAAGAAGGAATAACCTCATACTTTATGAGGGTGTCAAAAATAAGAGACCAACTCCAAGAGTTGGGAGAAATAATGTCTGATAAGGAAATGACTACCATAGTGCTCAATGCACTACCAGAGGAATGGGGCAACTTCACATCAAACATCTATGGGGAGAAGGAAGCTACTCCATTCAATGAATTATGGTCATTGTTCAAAATCGAAGAAACTAGGCCGAAGGCAAAAATCAATGTAGGAACAAGCGGGCAAGCTCAAGGATTTGCTGCCATAGCCATAATAAAAGGGAAGTTTGGGAAGCTTGGTCCTCAGAAAAAGAAGAACCAAACATGTCGAAGGTTCAATGCTATGGTTGTCATGAATATGGGCACTACAAGAGATATTATCCAAAGCTCAAGAAGGACAACAACAAAAGAGGAAGGGAAGAAGCCCATATCACTGAAGAAGTGGAAGAAGCTGAAAAGAAGAAATCCAAGAAGGAGAGAGTAAAAGATCTCTACTATGATTGAGATAGTCTTCCTCACCTAGTTCTTTTCAAGTTTATGTTTCAAGTTTTCTATTCTAAAGTATAACTATCATGGTAGGAATCATTAGAAGCATGATAAGATGCATCATGTTAGGAGATGGCATCATAGAAACATACGATTGAAAGCAAGAGCTCATGACATCACGAACAAAAGTCTATGACTGTCACCTATAGAAGTATGTAGCTCTTGGTAACCTCATTAGAAGCATAAGTAGTACTTATGGGAAAAAGAAAGTCATCTAGTATAGAGTTCATCACACATCATTCAAAAGGAGCATTTGTAGGATGAGGATGATCAAGATCTTCCGTTGGAATCTTCATTGGAACGTTCACCTACAGGAAGAATCAAGTGTCTCGCCAGGAATTCTAACTTGTATGGAATTTATGGGATGATGGTATGATGTCAAAAGAAGTGAAGCAAGTCAAGGGATTGAAATTCTTTCAATCAAGGAAGCTGCCAAAGGAAGTCTAGATGACCAAAAGAAAGAGATGAGGTATATATGCTTGTACTTGATAAAATAGAGCCATTTCATATGGTTGTAGATATCATGAATGAGTGCTCTACCTCAACAGCATGATCAAAAGAAAGGATATCCTCTTGTGAAAGGATGCATGAAGGCATGGTTCACACATTGACTAGATAAAATCAACATAATATGTCCTCATATGAAATATGAGATGGTTGACAAAGTTGAAAGAAACTATGATTAGAAGTTCATGGGAAGAAATGTGTGAATAAAGAAAGGAAGAGATCATGAAAATTGCAACTATGGAGAAGGTAATCAACATCCAAGCACTAGAATATTTGACTATGATATCTCCATGGGAAAGATACGAAGATCCTGATAAAGTCTTAAAAAGAAAGAGACCCTTGATGTTATATATCTTTTTGGAGATATGTTAATATATATGCAATATGTTGATGCAAACAAGGAGATGTCATAATGAAAGACCATCACAAAGGTATTTTGATTTAATTTTCATTTTCTATTTTTGAATAATATCTAGATGGGCTAATGTAGGGCTACCAAAGGAAGAGCTGTAGATGTCATCTACAACTGACACTCATGTGGTAGGATGAGAGATCCTGAAGGAAATATGATGCAAAGAAGGTAGCAAGGCATGAAGGAAAGGCCAAATATGGACTAATGGATCACTTTCCAATGAAAGAAAGGATGACATGAATGGCATGATTCATGAATGAAAGTGATGGATGGTTGATGTCCTACGAAGAAGTCCCAAAAGGATGAAGACTCCTAAATAAAGAAAAAGAAGTTCATGATATCGAAAGGAGGAGCTCTTCAAGCAGCTAGTTGTCCCATGATCTCCACCTAAAGAGCTGCTGGAAGCAAGTCCTTGGTCAAGAGGGAGCTTGGTCAAGTCCCTGATTAAGAGGGAGCTTGGGTACATTCCTTTTATAGGAATGGGTACATTCTTTCACTGGAATGTGCATATCCTCCCTAGTTGAGAGGGAGAGATAGACACATCATTTTTGTCTTCACCTAGGAAGATAGAATGGAGGTTTGGGTAAGCATCTAGTATTCGATACTCTTTGAGGATGTGATAGGGCATCCAAGATAAGAGTAGTCGTAGAGGATCGATATTCTTTGAGGACTGGGAATCCAAGATAAGAATAGTCATGGTGGAATATATTCGAAGAGAACCTGGGTGGGGTATGTTCCGAGAGAGACAATGATGAGGGTGTCTATAAATCATTGGTCTCGCCAACATTATGCTCTGATCTTGTGGAGAGATAGACCTGTTAGTCAAGGCCTTGCTATGTGACAATGCTGGATGATATGATGCTATACAAATGGGTTACCAATCTGACTCTTCTTATGAAAATTCTTCAGATTGAGAATGTCCAAGTACCTTGCATGGATTATGAATACCTCGCTAGTTAAAAGGGAGTGTTGAAATATGTAACTAGGTTCGGTCTTCATAATGGCATATGTAATCATGATTTTATGTATTTAATGAAAAGAGAAAAATAAATTTATTATTTGTGTTCTTGAGGCGTGGGTTTCATGCTCAAGGGAAATTTAATTTTAGGTCAAACACCCATTGAGTGCTTCTAGGTTTGCCATAAAGTCAATTGAGCCATTGTCATGTATTGAAGACCCATTTGGGCATGTTACATATTGTAAAGAAAAATTTATTGAGTCAAAATAGAGTCAAAAGACCCTCCAAGACCTTGTCATGGCACAAAGATCAAGTCGTCCTACATGAAGGGACAAGTCGGCCTCAAGATAGCAATTCGTACCCTCCACAAGCCTATAAATAAGAAGGAATTCAACCTTATTTGTATACTCACTCAAGCAAGTTTGATCTTCTCAAGATAGAAGCTAGAAAAGGACAAAGAAGAAGAAGAAGAAGGAGATCAAGATCGAAGTTTTTGGGCTTCTCTCTCTCTCTCTCTTTCGTTAGGGTTTCTACAGTTTCTAGGCTAGATGAAATTTTGAATCTGCATCGAAGTTGTGAAGCTGCAAGGTCGAAGCTGTGAGGTCAAAATTGTGAGGTCAAAGCTATGAAGCTGCCTCTAGATCGAAACTGTGAATCTGTTAGGTCGAAGCTGGGACGCTGCATCAAGGTCAAAGCTGCTAATATTGTTGTTGGGGTCGAAGTTGCTGGAAGGTTGAAGTTTGTCACTGGAAGTTGTGTAAGGAAAGCTCATCAAGAAGGAAGGATGTCTTGGTCTTGGAGGGTCTTGGTCAAGGGTCATAGGTCTTGGAATTCATTAATTGAAGTTATATGAGAAGAGAAGGGTTTTGGAAGGTTTTCTTCTCAGTTGTAGAGGTTTTGGCCCTGGCTGATCGCCCATATCTTGTGTCCTATTGTCTCATTGTTCTTTATGATTTGGTAGCTGTTTGATGATAGAGAACACTAATAATAATAAAGGAAAGAAGAAGTTAATCAAGTAAAGTACAAATAAATCACAAGCAGTTATCAAAGCGAGAGAAATCACCTACACTTGTTGCACCTAGATTTCTCAACAATGACAATCATACATAAGTATAGCTGACGACAATTGTGGGATGGCAGTGCTACTAACCAGAAGCCAAGGTAGGTCCAAAAACAAGCACCACCACCCCATTATACTACCCTCAGCCATGCACACAAAGAGCCACACATGGATATGATTACTTGCAATTAATATCCAACGAACTTTCCATAGGGAGGCGTACTTCCACTTGAACCTTCTAAGATTAACCTGCATGCGAGAATATATTACAGAGTTGCAACTTGTGGTTGAGAGCATTAGAGGCCATGTGGCCTTATGGACCAAGCATCCTCATCATAACTATGATGTGCCAATAGAATTAACACCTGTTGTGGGGGTGTGGTCTTGACTAGAAATAGAGATACATGAGTGGCGTAACTGGTCGAGGAGAGCCTGAGACCAAGGCGCTTCCAAATGGGGATGGTTAGAGTCTAGGGCATACTTCACTAGATAGTTTGCAAGTTTGTTACTCGAGCGACGGACATGCAACAACATAGGGGCCCCGATGTGTTGAAGCAGAGAGGCGACCTTGGAGATAAGCAATTCAATGCACCAACTGCTAGAGATTTTTGAAAGAAGTGAGCCACATTGAAGTTTCTCAGGATAGAGATAATGAGCAAAGAATCCTCTTCAATGACGAGCCGATGATAATTGTGATTTAATGCAATAGTTAAATCCTGCTCTAGGGCCCAAAGTTCAGCCTCATTGTTGGTGGTGAAGCCAAGTTTCCCTGCTAAGATGTCGAAATTTTCCCTGCGCTATCTCTGAAGGCTCCATCATAGCTTGCCAACCCAAGATTACCATGGGAAGCCCCATCAAAATTAAGCTTAATAAAGTTTGAGTGAGGAAGGGACCAATTAGATGGACTAGTAAGGCGAGGAGCAAGAGGAAGCCTCAGAGGAGATGGATTGAGGATGAATTCCAAGATGGCTTAAAATGATTTACTCTGCTGGAGGGCAGTCCCAGTCCTTTGAGGACCACTGTGTGGGTGAATAGTTTCCTGAATTGGGATAGGATACGCAAGCAGACCTCTTCCAGAGTTGAGTTGGCATTATTGAAAATGCGAGAATTCCTTTCCTTCCAAAATCCAGATTAATTAGATAATCCTTATTAGGGATGGGAGGCTTAATATGTTTGAGGATTTCACTAAGTGGGGAATAATCAACAACCAACTTTTTTTACCTTTCTTCTGCTTAGAATGTTTGTTAACATAGAATTTTGTGAAGCACAATTTGAATTTGAGGGAATGATGAGTCCTTGAGCCAAGAGGTCATTGGTCCTTTTGGCTGAGGGTTAATGGTCCAAGGGCAGATTCTCTCCTAAGAAGCTAGAAGGACTTGGTTGGGTCATAAAGGGCTTTGACCAAAGGAGATTGGTACATTTGCCTAAGGAGCCATAAAGCATTTTGGCCAAATGTAAAAGCCCTAGATACTCACATTGCCCACTCTAGGATGGAGTTATCTATAAACATACATCAACATAGCAAGCTCATGAACTTCTCTTATGGAGGAGGAATTTCAGCTAAGGAGAAATCTGTTGTAGTCAAGGAGAATACCTCCCTCGCTAAAAGGGAGTGTTGAATTGTGTAGCATCAGGAGGTATTCCCATATGCCAAGAGGCCTCCTAAGTCGACCTAGAAGAATTATGGAAATTAAAATAAAATAAATTTTATTTTGGGCATCATTTAGGCTCAAGAAGTCAAGTCGGCCCCACCATGAAAAGTGTGTCGCTTGGTAAAATTCACCCATTTGACTTGTATAGATATATACATGATGTCACTTCACCCATTTGACTTCACTTGATCACTCATTAGTCATCATCTCTCTTCTATAACAACCACACGTGGGAGCAGATAGAGGACAAATTTGACTGAAGTTTGGACTTCGATTTTTTGGCACAGATTTCTAGACAATTTGAAATTGTAAACCTTGTTGAAGAAAGTTTCTCCTAGAAGAAGAGTTGCTGGGTTTTCTCCAAACTTTGGGTTTCCTAGGGAAAATTTGTTGTCTCTTTTGTGCTTGGCTATCTCTTTATGATCTTACTGTTTTTGCTGCATTGCTGTTGAGATTTTTCTGTGTATAATTACTCAATGATATCAATGACATAAAGATAAATTATTTAACATTATTAGGTAGTAATTATCAGATCAGGAGATTGGTTTCTACCATGCTTATTGTAGAAAAATAAACACTTCTTACTCTTGATATTACCTTAAAAATTATTTCACGTAAACAATCTAGATCTTCAAACCTTGAAGGCAGCAAATTATCTCAGAAGTTACTACTAGATCTGCATCTATGAATCTTTTGAATTCTATCACTAGTTGGGGCTTCTATATTTTTTTTTCAAGGGAAATCATCCTCTCTCAGCTCGAGGACAAGAGTGAGGGTTAATACAACAACATTCATAGGCATGTAGCCATTACAACAATATTTCTCATCATCATGTCCTCGCATGGAATTGGACCTAGGTGGAGAAGATAACAACCATTCTTCCCAACCACTAGAGATAACGCCAAATGACTAGTTGGGGCTTGCTTATATATATATATTACCAGTGAAATAGAGTGCGACAAGATTATGTTACTTTTGGCACAAGAAACATTATCCATCTATATATACAAACCAGGATAATAAAATTTTTCATTTTTACTTCAACAAAGAGATATCATATTCTTATTCATAGGCCGAGTTTTAATAAAAAATCAGGCTATACCCATATTTATAATGGAACTTTCACATTCTACAAGGCATAAGTTTGACAAAAATCAAGTCATCCTCCATATTTATAATGAAAAGGTTACATTATACAATGAAATATCAAAATATCATGCTAGAAAGCAATAGTGACACATTTTTGTTGTACTCTGATGTAGTCTTATCATGTTGTTGTACTCTGCGCTTGTCGTCACCCTATCTGTGCACATGCAACTCCATATGTATGTTCGCAACTGACTGCTGTTGTCGCTTGTGCATGTATGATTGTCTTTCTCTTACAGCGAATGGTCATCGCTTTCACACACGTGTATGACCCTTGTTTGCAACTGCTGCCCTTTTTTATTATTTTTCCATGTATGATCACTGTCTCATACGCCCCGGTTGTGTATGCACCTATATGCCCTTGATTGCCCTTGCTTTTGCGACTCTGATATGGTTCTATGCAATACTTTTAGAGATTGACCTCCTTCTCAGTGACAAAGCTTTGATACCAAGTTAAATACTGCAAACTTTAGCTACTGGTAATTTATTCTCTAGTAAATACCTTGATGTAAATTAATTAATTGCGAATCTACTAATAAAAGCATTGCTGATATTTTAATATGTAAATAAAAGTTAATCAATGGAAGCAAAAAATAACACTGTTCTCATACACATGCACTCTCATAAATTCTGTCCTTCAAATCCATTATTTCTTATCTTTCGCATACAAAGGCTTCCTTACTGGGAAAATGGCTATTTGAGGAAAAATACAAATAACAAAACCTGGAATATTTTGAGCTGATCAAACCCTCAAAATCTGTCCTTCGATCTTGCTGCCCCTTTTTCTTCTTCTTTTGAACCCTACACACTTGGATGAATATCCTTGCCCCCACAATCATTGTGATTTCATTATTTCATTGTGCTGTGCTCACTTGATGTGTCTTTTCCCTTAGGCAAGCCTTCCTTTTATAAGTTTCAATTGTTGACAAAATCCACAACCCTAATCTCCAAAGTGATTGACGGTTGAGAATATCTCAATTTCACTTGAGATCAATAGTTGAAATTCATCTAATGCACTATGCAAATAACCTTTGCATTCCATTAGATTAATTCACTTTTTCTTATAAAGGAAATTACTTTATTCAAAGTAATTGTTAAGGTTAAAGGATCTTTAGACGACTTCCACAGGTCTAGATACTTAGACTGGTGCAAAATACTTGTCGGATGTTACCATCATCAATAGATTCAAGTCACAAGTTTGGCGTTCTTTCAACTACAAGACTTAAGAAATTTTCTATGTTCCACCAAGTTTCTGAGATGAGGGAGCATGAGAGTTGGGAGACGCACTAGGGGGATGTGTGGAAGCATCCACAAATTTTAGAAAAATTCAAGGGAGATGGGGGGACATCAAGGTCCCTAGCATAGGGGTCCCCATCTCTAAAATTATAAAACATAAATATAATATGATAAAATCCCAACAATAACAATTCATTTGATGCAAATTCATTATTGTGCAATCCAGTGGAAATGCTATAGTCCTACTCGTTGTCGCAAAATCTAGTAGGTCTAGTGCAAAGCCTCACTGGGTGGGGCCAGACCTTATGGCAACAAGAGAAAGTGTTTCCATTGTCACCTCAATAACCTTTCCCCTACGCTTTGGTGGTAATTAACCACAAGAGAGGTTTCCCTAGATCACCTAAAAGACATTCTAATGCTATAGCTCAAGGTGATAAATAAGAGGTCTATAATATTGGTTAGATTACCAGCAAGGCCTAGAAAGGCCTAGAGATTCTATACTAGGGTTCAAATACTCTATGCCTAGACCAAAGACAAGGCTGCTATAAGTTAGGGTTTGCCATATAACAACCCAATAAACTATCTTCAATGATATTCAACAACAAAGGATCAAAGATCTTCCAATAGAGACTAGGATTAGGCTAGGGAATTTATTTTTGTGGCTGCTAGGTATGCATAAACAACAAAAAGAAGGTGATGTAGGCCCTAAATAGGAGGTATCCACCATGCACTGTGCTAGATTTTTCCTTTACATAATTTTTAGATGCAAATCCTACTTTATGAGCCACAAACATCCACACAAATTTCACTTTTATGCATAAATATGCCCTAGAAACCCTAGTGGAAAACCCTAGACATCTAGGGGGAGAGAGAAGATCAACACACCAACAATTAGTGCCTTATCCTACTAGGGTTTAATGGAGTCTTTTATGGTTAAAATTCAAGGGAAAGACTTTGATGGAGTAAGGGGGATGGCTGGGACATCCACTTTTAAAACCCTAACTATTTTTCTTGTGAGTGGAGAAATTAAATATAGGAATGCACGTTTGGATCTCCCCTATAAGCCTTAATGAAAATAATTTTACATGCAATAATGTAACAAGATTCCAATAATATTTAAGCATGTAGTCATGGCAGAAATAGAAACCCTATTTCGTAAATTCAACATGCAAAATATCAGTGATAAAGTGTTCAACTTACAAAATCCTCTAAGGAAAGCACTTCTTTCAATTCGAGTATAACATCTCCATGCAAAAATTGATTCCACAAGAAAGTTGCACCACAAAAGATCACATCTTGCCCATAGTAGTGAAAAGACTAGCTCACATTCTCTTGTAGAGGAAAATAATAGAATGTCTGATTATGAAAAGTTGAAATGAGGGGAATTTCTATTTATATGAGACTTATTCCACTCTTTTCTACAATAATACAAGTAATAAGCTCTAATCACAAGTTTACTTTGAGTGTTCTAAGAGAGAGAGGTTACAAGCCAACCTCATAGCTCAAAAGCATAACATAAAATGCTATAAGTGCCCACACATGTGGGAGAAAGACCTCCTCCACTATGACATCATCCTCCAAATGAGCTCTAAATGCCACAAGTGAGTGTCATGTGTGCTAATGAGTGCTCCATACTCCAAGATGTAGCTCTAAGACCATGGTCATGCCTCCAAAGTGTCTCCATACCAAGACGTCATCTCCATGGTGCCTAGCATCACTCTCTAAAGGGAAAGAGGGGTGATACGACACTCTCCTATTCAAGTGTTGGGGCTAATAAGTGGTGTGCAAACCCTCCCGTGTTATCTCAAAAATGACCATCATCATCCAAGCCTCGAAATAGGAAACACCCTTTAAGCAACATTAAGGCTAATCGATGGGCGTCTTGGGTTCACTGGGCACATCATCAATATCTGCAACACCAAGCTTTGTGGGCTTAGCATCTCAACAGCTAGGGTACCTTAGAGTGTCAAGTACCATGTGGGGTCATCAAGTAGCTTAACACTCTGCTTAGGATAGGCTACAATGCATCAACAAGGTCACATCCTCTCTCTGGAATGTGTAAAATGGCCTCAGCAATGTCGCTAAGAAAAGAGGATAATCATCTCTCAATAGGCCCGTTACCCACCACAAGTGGGTGACCCCATAGGAGAAATTTTCTCATAGTTATCTCTTCAGCTGACAACCAACAACCCTTGACAACCACTAGTGTAGCTGATACATTGGGCCATTTGATCTCTGCTCCTTGCATCAGTCGTATGTCCCTTCACCCATCTATTAGGAGCATATGTTAGAAGGTGAGCAATCCAACCCAAAAGGTATGTTTTTCATTATGCAATCGGGTGCTTATGCTTGCTTTTCTTAGGCATTTTGGGCATGGATTATTGGGTGACTTGTAAGAAGAAACGACTTTGGCTGTGGTTTTGTTCCCTCACCTTAAATGGGGGGTTAATCCTCAATCCTAATCCCTTGGGATCTCCCCTATTGACCTATGTTTTTAGGAAGATCACTACTTGGGAAACCTTGATTTTGGTAGTGTGGTCTTGTTTTCTAGTTCCACACTTTTCGCTCCCCTCCGCACATTACAAGACCTATTTCATCATGCTCCTTCTCTGGGTCCACAAGGCACTGACACTTCCCTTGTCCACATATTTGGGTTAGGCCTGGAAACGTTGCCCCAGAGGTTGATGCAGTTTAAAAAAGGTTAAAAGCATATTATGGCCATAAGTAAGAAACAAAAGAAAAGAATATTGTAAAATGCAAAAGATGGTTGGGACATTAATCAACACATGGGCAAAAGCCAAAACACAAGCTCTACCCCTTATCATGGCCATCACCTTGGTTCTTAGGGTCCCATGAGTGCCCCCACATCATTTATGAACCCATCTACGTCCAACCAATGGCGTGCGATGAAATGCCCCACCTAAAGGGGGTAATAACTGCTTTACATCACACATGGCATGTTCTCATTTCTTGGAGTCCCGAACTATAATACAAAGAAAAATCAAGAAAAGGCAAAAGGAAAATAAAGAGGGGTGGAAAAACAAAGGCTGAGGTAACTCATGTATCCATGATTGCTCCCTCCTACATCTATACACCCAATATGTAGACGTCCCTCATCATTGCTATCCTTGAGCCCATGACATTTGACCTTGAGACCACTATGACCCCATCCATTGCATCATCATTCATATGCCACCTATTAATTGAAGGGTGTACCAAGGGCCTGTCTTTCCCCTTAGGGGTTGGGAACACTTAATAGGGTTGTTTATTAACCACTCCTACATATGGAGGTAATAACTGCTTTACATCATACATGGCATGTTCTCATTTCTTGGAGTCTCGAGCTATAATACAAAGAAAAATCAAGAAAAGGAAAAAGGAAAATAAAGACGGGTGGGAAAACAAAGGCTGAGGTAACTCATGTATCCATGATTGCTTGCTCCCTCCTACATCTATACACCCAATATGTAGACGTCCCTCATTATTGTTGTCCTTGAGCCCATGACATTTGGCCTTGAGACCCCTATGACCCCATCCATTGCATCATCATTCATATGCCAAATTGAAGGATGTACCAAGGACCTGTCTTTCCCCTTAGGGGCTGGGAACACTAAATAAGGTTGTTTATTAACCACTCCTACGTAGGGAGGTAACACTACTTTGAGATCAAAGCCCCAAATTTGGAAGGGAAGCCCCATATGAAGTCTCAATGTGCCCTTGATTAAAAAGTTTGGTTCACTTAGATGCATTAACGAATTATTGTACCTAATGGTGAGGATGCAACACTGGACATTATATGTGATTAGTAGGTGGTTTCATCATGGGTTGGGCAACTTAATTAGGGCCAAAGCCCACCAGTGGATCGTATCGACACCTCCAGGTGAAGCGTGAGAGCCATGGTACTCCCATCATATGCAAAGCATCATTTCACACCATGAACACCTTCAACACCCCCAATAGTCTGCTTATTGGCCCACATCATTCACGAGATGATGCACTTGGACCAATGTGCCCCAACCGGCTTAGCATTTACCATGTGGAGTGGCAGTTGATCCAATGCCCAGAGGAGGTTTGTATCACTCCTTGAGACATGGGAGGGCAAGCACCATCGTCAAAGTCTTCAGTATTGGAGCATTAGAGGCTATTGCATCACCAAGAGACCCATGAGACTAGCTCTTGTGCCCTAAACACAAAATTGGAGCCCATATGATGATTTGCACGGAGAGTTAGGGGTCATCCCCTAGTTTAATATTTATGGATCCCTCTCACACATTTTGGCACAAAGAGTAGTCAACGTTGCCTTCCAATGACCCTACATCAACATGACATCGTCATTTCGGATAACATTTGGATGACTAATTCATATTCTCATAAAGCTACTTGGTTGGCTTGTAACCAAGGGATGTATCTTGCCCATTTTCATAATGTTGTGGGGCTTCTAGGCTTAATTCAACTTAGTAAGTCATGTATAAATAGATGAGAGCTCATTTGAGCTATTCATCATCATCACACTTGGATTGGATCTCTTGAAAAAAAACTCACACTTTTTTCTTTGGCTATTAGAGTATCTCTTAGAATGCATTTTGACATTTAGAGCTAATTCACATTTCTTCTTTGGAGCTATTTCTTGTATCTTGGATGGATATATTGCATGTCATCTTGTAAGTGCTTAATGTTGATGAAAATTTTCTATTGAATGTGTTTAATGTATGGAATTGTTGCCTCTAGAATGTGCTAATTGTAATTTGTGCCCTAATTATTGAAAATTAATTTTGGAAGGCTTTTTAGTTTATGATTGCATATGCTATTCAATGTATGACATGTAATGAATATTCCCAGTGGAGGAAATCTTGAACTCTCCATGAAATTCCATTATTTTTGAAGTGGGTAAATGCTTAAACATGGTACATAGGGAATCATTGCTAAGCTTGCTTAGAGACGATTTAGTTCATATTGAACATCCTAAGACTCCATGTGCCCAAAGGGCAAGGCATTAATCTAAGTCCTTGGTGGTTATTTCTATTTTTCATCCATAATTTTTCCTCTTAAAATTCGGTCCTTTAAGGCTAGGGCGAAAATCTAGGGCTTGTAGTGAAATTTTAGGGAGGAGATTTTTCGAGAATTTGAGAACCTAAAAGCTTAGGGTCTAGGATACCTATGGTCCAAGTTTGGTGGGCATCGACTTGAGTTTCATCCATAAAATCTCTTGCCCTAGGAGGGAAACCCTAGGTTCTCCCTCAACTTGAGGACTTCCTTAAAGGTTGCCTGAGCTTAGTACTTGTTGAAGTAAATCACAAGAAGCCTTTACTCTGGGGCCTTGACCTTGTGAATACATATTGCCATAAAGAAACCTCGAAACCCTAGGTCTTGTGCCTTCATTTTTAGGGCCTTTCTTAGAGAGCAATTTGCTTCCTTGAAGCCTTGTACCTTTATTGAGCCTCTCGTTTGAATGAGCTCTAGCTTGATCACTTCATGCCCTATACCTAGCATATCTATTCTATATGATCTCCTTCCTTCTGAGACTCCTCCAATCGGTGAAAGTCCATAAAGAGCAGGGGACCTTGGTTTTGGTGATAGTGGACCATTGCCCCATTGTTAGCACTTAGTCTAGCTTTTTGTCCTATAAGATTTCCCTCCCTAGGGCCTACTAGATTTTGTGGTAACAAAGCCTTTGTTGCTGTGACAAAGCCACTTGACAAAACCCTCTCAAGATCAAGTGAAAATCAACAATCATTCGGTGCAATAGCCATAGATGCATCATAGTGGATTGCACCTAATGTTGGGGGCACAATAATACTTCACATACAGCTCACCTTCAAATGTCTAACTAGATCAAATCATGTAAATAAGTTACCTCCTTATGTGTGGGATAGTTAGATGGATAACCCTATTAGGTGTTTCCAACCCCTCAAGGGGAAGTGACATGTCCCAAGTTAGCCCATCAATTCATTGGTGTGAGTGAAAATGGTGGCAACCTAGTGGAAGTGACTTTAGAGCAAGGTGCCATAGCTAAGTGACCAGTGAATGGAAGTCCAACATCCTAATGTATAGATGTAAGGAGGCAGAAATCACAGAGGCATGATTCACCCCTTTCTTTAGCATGCTTTTTCCACTCCTTTGGCACACCTTTTGTTCCTTTGTGATTTGCTTTGATTTGGGTGTGTTGTCGCACAAAGTGTCTAGGCACCGCGACAATACTCAGAGTAAGGGCCATCACTCTAATCCTTACTCACTTCGTTTAGACTCTCTCCTAGCCAAGTCAAGGAAGGTAGTCCCTAAGGTGAATGAATGAAAATAGCTTGTGAAACATAGGTTTTAGGAGACTTCAAGATGGACAACTTGATGAATTTAAAACAAATCTTGGTCAATTGAGATGGATAGATTAAAATAAGACACAACCACAAAATAAAAATAATTATAGACCAGTGCCTTTACATTCAATTAACCATAGGCTAAACGGAAACGAGTTATCTCTAGCAGTTTATAAATGTGGCAAAGCGACGCTCATGAACAATTAAATGTCAATGCCCAAAACTTTATCATGCAAGATTTTCTAGCAATTAAATCCCAAATCGTAGAAGAATTGATCCTTCTCCTATAGTCAATATGAATTTTAAAACATTAATCGCACTTGACAATAGAGAAATCACTACCATTAAAATTTAAATTTTGCACTTAACACCAAAGACACCAAGGAACTTTAAATTTGAATGTTAATTATCCCCTACGTAAATGCTAAGCTTATGAAGCAATACTTAATGTGGCAAATAAAATTTTTAATGTGACCAAAAATCAAATCAAAAGACCTCAATTAAAATTAATATTTTTTATGCGCTGTAGACCACATAAAAATTTCTTAAATGTAAAAGCTTAAATTCCTCTTTTGATTTTAATTCCTTAGCAATTTCAAAATCACCCAATTTTAATTTTTTTTTTAAATTTTAAATTTTTTTGATTGCTTTGAAATGAAATAAAAAAAAGAAAAAAAAGAAGGTAAAATGTGAAACAAAACCAAAAGAAAAAAAAAAATTAAAATCAAAATAAAACAAATTGAAAAGTCAAGAATAAAAATAAAATTTAATTAAATAAATTCCTAACATAAATAAAAAAATAAAAAATAAAACCTAAAAAAGTCAAAGCGCAAAGTCATAAAACGAAATCTAAATTAACTCGGAAATAAACAAATCCACCAAATAAGAAAAAAACAAAAAATAAAAAAAATTTGAATTCATGAAACCCAACCCTAACAAAGAAACTAAGGATAAAGACCAAAAAGAAAGAAAAAGAAAACAAGTTATATGCTTGCAGGTATGACGACGGAGGAGAAAACAATGACGGCAAGAGTGGAGTGAGGGTTTATTGTAGGTCTGCGAGGATGATGGCGCTACAGTCTCACACAGAGGAGAGATGGCAGCGGGAGGGGCTTCGAATTTTGCAGACATGCACAGAGAAATGGCTGCAGGTTTTGAAGCTTGGAATGACCGCGGATGAGAGAAGGCTGCAATGATGGAGGGTTTTCGGAATCCACAGAAATGGAGAAGCGCTGGAAGGAAGGGAGAGGATGGGGGAATAGAGGGTTCTCTTCAAAAAATTCGAAATTTTCTACAGCAAAAAATAAGAAAAACCCCAGGCAGCAGTTCGGAAAACTCAGTCAACAGATAAATGGTAGCCAGAAAACCCTTTAAAACATTTCCAGAAATTTTGATTAAAATGTTGAATCCGTTTGCTTTAGATTTCCTTGAAACCCTTATAAAAATTTCCAGATTTAAAATTTTCAAACCCTTGGACTGCAAAATATTTGAATAATATCCTTGGAAAATTATGTTGATAAACCCCAGAGATCTAGATCTTACTTTCCAGGGCCTAGATTGGAACTCTACACAAATTTTTTCCTCAAATTTGTAGTTGCACGACAGCAAGAAAACACCCAAACAATATATACAATGATAAAAACTAAAACCCAAAATTAAATAATTACAAAATTTACAAATTGCAGGCTCTAATCAGTTAGATCTAACATAATGCCACACAGAGTTAAATTTTTAAATTTTAAAGGAGGTGCTAACTCAAAACCCTTCGTGTATCACCAATAAAATCTTATGATAAACCCGGAGCTAATTTAACTAGGCTCTTCCGGGAACACAGATCGGGTGTTGGTTGGTCCAACTGAAAACTTCATGTAACACCCGAGGATCTAAAATCAAGATTTTCTTGCAAAACTCGATCGAGCCATTAAAAATAGAGCGATAAAATAATAATAAAACTCAAACAAATAGAGATACTTGCTATTACGTTCAAAATTTAGATTATTATTCATACCTGAGCGACTGAGCAAAATACCTGTACTCAAATCACTCTTTAGAAGCTATCATCAATGGCTTTAGAAAAAATCATGCATGAAAACAACATATCTTACAGTATTCACATGAAGAGTAATACCAACAGAACTTAACCCCAAAGTTTTTCTTTATTATCTAGAAAAAGATTACACGAGAGCTTTTTGCTAAGCACACGACTCAAAGGTCGGATGGATCAACTGACAAATGACTTTCTATTTAAAGATAAATCTTCCAATGGCTAGTTTTGGTGATTCTCGTCAAAGCAATCTCGACTATTCATGAAGATTAAAATTTCTTTTAATCTCATCCATCGAAATATTTAAATATTTGGGGAAATTCGAAATTTTTAATTAAATGCATTTTAATTAACTCAGAAAATAATTTTTTTGAGTTAATTTCCCAAAAAATTTGACTTAACCCCCAGAGATCAAAGGTTTAAAATTTAGCAAAATAATTAATTTACCTTAGTCCGGGATCTTTTAAAGTTTAATTTTTAAGGACCAACGAATTTTGCTTTTCGAGAATTTAAATTTATCTAGGAGCTAGAATTAATTAAATTTCTGGATTAGGATTATAATTATTTTTTGGCTAGAAAATTTAATTAACGTATGAGGGTATAAATTATTTTTCCAACCCTCAAGACACTTTACATCATGATTTTCATATTTTTTACATCATAAGGGGGAAAACCCATTTGTAAAAGACCCTCACGGACCACCCATTTCTGCAACACAAATATAATCTAGCAGACCAAACAATTTGTAATAAAATAACTTAACCAAATAGTTAAGATTATTCCCAAATCACTTTTACATAGACTCGATCTAGAACACTAGGACTCGCCTAAGATCCTAGCGACAAAATTCATTCCAACTTTGGGGTAAGGTTGGAGGGAAAAATTCTGCCGATTATTCGAAAATGAATTGGTGAGACGAAAAACCTCCTAGAATGGAGATCGTCACTAGAGAGATAAGTTTACCCAGGTTGTTACATACATGACACGAGTCTGCTGAGATTATTTATACACATGCATAATGGGTTTACATAACATATGGAAGTCAGGTTGATGATGATAGCTAGACGACACGGACACATCGGTTAGGTGCTATCCTTTTTGCGAAAAAAGGGGGTGTACTGCTACGGGTTGTTGACACATAGTGGTCAACATCTGGCCCTGCTTGGGGACACGCTGCTGCACCAGAGAAAAGTGAGAATCTAGAATCTGCATCCACGCAACACACACAAGGTAACATAAGTAGCGTCCATCCAAAAATCATCATATAACGTTAAGCACATGAAAGATATAAGCTCTTCATTTATTAACTATCCTAATAACATGAAAAACATAAATCTATCTACAAAATAAAATACTGAAATAAAAGGGTGTAAGGTTAGGAATACAATACAAAGGATGCCCCATGGCATCAAATGCGTTCAATGTAGTGCATGCTGAGCGTTTGCTTGCTTTCAGGCAAATCTGTGGGTTGTTTTGAAGATGTGCCATGTCCAATCCTGCATACGGTAGGACTTTTTCCTATCTGAAAGTCAAGCTGCTCATGGCCATCAGATGGATAAAACTGCTTTCTCATTCTCTTTCTCTTGCGCTTTTTCTTTGTGGCAGGCTGTGATGTTGATGATGATGTGGTCGGTGCACAACTTCCTTGTTGATCTGAAAAATGCTCATATGGAAAATTTGGAATGTTCAAGACTTCTGTGACCTGCGCTTCTTTATGACCTTGATCTGTTATGATTGGTGGATCAACCATGTAAGCATCAACCTGATTCTTATCAATTTCCATTTTATCTGGGTCACCTTCAATTAGCCACTTTTGAATGGAACAAATGACCTCATAATAAGATGGAGCTTGCTACATCAGACATGGAGGCTTATGATCTGTTGATGTTTCCTTGTTTCTTTCATCCTTTGACCGATGCCGAAATTTCTGTACTTGTATCTTTTCCATTGTTATGGCACCCATCTGGTTAGAGTGTTCAACCTTCATAGCACTGATTTCCTTGGCATGGTTTTCCTCCATGGTCAATAACCTATTCTGAAGACATATCTGACCAGTTTCCATGTCTTTAATAATTTTATCATTCTTTTCTTTCATGCCCATGAAGCAGTTTTGCATATAGTTTATCTCTTTCTTATGATTTGGTTGCATGGTAGCTAACTAATTATTATAATCGAATCTCATGATGGCCATTTCTTCATCCATAGTTGACAATCTGTTCTGAATCCAACTTATTTCTTTTTGATAACTTGCTTCTATGGCAGTCACTTGATTTGAATGATTGAATTCCATGATTGTCATCTTTTCCTCTAGGGCTAATAACTTGCTTTGCATAGAATTAATTTCCCTGGCATGATCAACTGTTAATCTTGCTTGATTAAAGTCCATATCTTTAATAAGTTGAGCCTGATTAACTTCTGCATTTTTGATTACTTGAGCCTGATTTAACTGTATGTCTTTAACCATTTGAATTAATTCCTCGAAATTATTTTCAATCTCTATAGTTTTCTTTACTTCAGCTTTTGCTCTGACCTTTTCTTTATCTTCATATCTATCTTTAAAGGCATCAATGATTGATTGTAGAGAATCAAAAGTGTTATCAGGGAACTTAACAAACCAATCTAAAGCATCTCCAGATAAGGTGAGAACGAAAGTCTTCATCTTCACATCTTCATATTCAGAATATAAGTGACACTTGCTTATATAGAGGCTGACATTCTGAAGGTGAGTTTCGGCACTAAAAGCATTGTTACCTTGAAAAGGAGTAAATTCATCGATGGCTTCACCCAAAACATATGAATAACTATGCGGAGCTCCCTGAATATTAGTAAAATCACAAGGAGAAAACAAGTCAAAATCCATGATGACTTGTGTAACGGGAAAATGATGGGCCAAATGGATATCAGAGAGAGATCCCTACTCAAAAAAACCAAAACATCTACAAGAAGCGAGCTTCTAGCAGAAATTCTTGTAAGAAATGGAAGAGTGGAGTCACCACTTAAGCATGAATCTCTCACAAAGTTTCCAAAGGTGAAATCGAAAAGTTAGTGGATGGAGGCAGATGGATATTCAGGGAGGGCTCCTCATCTGGGATTAAATGAAGAAATAAGTGGAGTCGCCACCCAAACAGGAAACCAACCGGAATGTCCAAGTGCAAAAAGTGAAGATGAAAGTATTAGATGAGAGAGATGACGAGAGTTAGGATGGTGAGAAATGAAGAGACGAAATGACGCCAGAAAAATGAGAAGAATGATGATGAAATGTCGTTGAAACGCTGAGAATAAAATATCCCCGACAACGTCGCCAAAAATTGTTGTGCTGCTTGATGGGCTAATGAATGGCGGAAGAGATTAGATGATTAAAAAAATGTCGCGAGGACCAAGGACAAAAAAAATCTATCCCCGACAATGACGCCAAAAATGTTGTCACACGAAGTGTCTAGGCGCCTCGACAACGCTCAGAGTAAGGGCTGTCACTCTAATCCTTACTCACTCTGTTTAGACTCTCCTAGACATGTCAAGGGGGGTAGTCCCTAAGGTGAAATAATGAGAATAGCCTTTGAAACACAGACTCTAGGAGACTTAAACATGGACAACTTTATGAATTTAGAGCAAATCTTGGTCAACTAAGATGGATGGATTAAAATAAGACACAACCACAAGATAAAAATAATTATAGACATGTGCCTTTATATTCAATTAACCATAGACTAGATAGAAACAAGTTATCTCGAGCAATTTATAAACGTGGCAAAGCGACGATCATGAACAATTAAATGTCAATGCCCAAAACTTTATCATGCAATATTTTCTAGCAATTAAATCCCAGATCTTAGAAGAATTTATCTTTCTCCTTTAGTCAATATGATTTTTAAAACATTAATCGCACTTGACAATAGAGAAATCACTACCATTAAAATTTAAATTTTGCACTTAACACCAAAGACACCAAGGAACTTTAAATTTGAATGTTAATTATCCCTTAGGTAAATGCTAAGCTTATGAAGCAACACTTAATGTGGCAAATGAAATTTTTATTGTGACCAAAAATCAAATCAAATGACCTCAATTAAAATTAATTTTTTTTATGGGCCGTAGGCCACATAAAAATTTCTTAAATGTAAAAGCTCAAATTCCTCTTTTGATTTAATTCCTTAGCAATTTCAAAATCACCCAATTTTAATTTTTTAAATTTTTAGATTTTTTAATTTTTTAGATTACTTTTAAATGAAATCAAAATCAAAACAAAAATCAAAGAGTAAAAAAAATAAAAAATAAAAAAATAAAATAAAATGTGAAACAAACCAAAAGAAAAAAATAAAAATCAAAATAAAACAAATTGAAAAGTCAAGAATAAAATAAAATTTAATTAAATAAATCCTAACATAAATAAACGAAATCAAAAAATAAAACCTAAAAAAATCAAAGTGCAAAGTCATAAAACGAAATCTAAATTAAATTAGAAATAAACAAATCCACAAAATAAGAAAAACAAACAAAAAATAAAAAAAATCTAAATCATGAAACCCAATTCTAACAAATAAACTAAGGATAAAGACAAAAAAGAAAGAAAAGGAAAACGAGTTATATGCTTGCAGGAGTGACGACGGAGGAGAAAACAACGACAAAAAGGGTGGAGCGAGGGTTTATTGCAGATCTGCGGGGACGATGGAGTTGCAGTCTCACGCAGAGGAGAGATGGCAGTGGGAGGGGCTTCGAATTTTGCAGACACGCACAGAGATATGGCTACAGGTTTTGAAGCTTGGAATGACCGCAGATGAGAGAAGGTTGCAGCGATGGAGGGTTTTCAGAATCCACAAAAATGGAGAAGCGTTGGAAGGAGGGGAGAGGATGGGGGAATAGAGGGTTCTCTTCAAAAATTCGAAATTTTCTGCAGCAAAAATAAAAAAAACCTAGGCAACAGTTTGGAAAACTTAGTCAACAGATAAATGGTAGCCAGAAAACCCTTTAAAACATTTCCAGAAATTCTGATTAAAATGTTGAATCCTTTTGCTTCAAATTTCCTTGAAACCCTTATAAAAATTTCTAGATTTAGAATTTTCAAACCCTTGGATTGCAAAAAATTTGAATAATATCCCTGGAAAATTATGTTGATAAACCCCAGAGATCCAGATCTTACCCTCAAGGGCCTGGATCTGGACTCTACACAAATTTCTTCCTCAGATCTGTAGCTACACGACAACAAGAAAACACCAAAATGATATATACAATGATAAAAACTAAAACCTAGAAAAAGCCATGTTAGAAAAATAATTACAAAATTTACAATCTGCAGGATCTAATAAACCAGATCTACCATTATGCCATAGAAAGAATTAAATTTTTAAATTTTAAAGGAGTTGCTAACTCAAAACCCTTCGTGTATCACCTATAAAATCTTATGATAAGCCCGGAGCTAATTTAGCTAGGCTGTTCTAGGAACACAGATCGAGAGTTGGCTGGTCCAACTGAAAACTTCCCCTAATGCCTGAGGATCTAAAATCAAGATTTCCTTGCAAAACTCGATCCAACCATTAAAAATAGAGCGAAATAATAATAATAAAACTCAGACAAATAGAGATACCTGCTATTACGTTCAAATTTTAGATTATTATTCTAACTCCAATGACTAAGCATGATACCTGTATCAAATCACTCTTCAGAAGCGATCATCAATGGATTTAGAAAAAATCATGCATGAAAACAACACATCTTACAATATTCCCATGAAGAGTAACACTAGCAGAACTTAACCCTGAAGTCTTTTTTTATTATCCAGAATTAGATTACACAAGAGCTTCTTGCTAAGCACATCACTCAAAGGTCGGATGGATCAACTGAGTTCGAGTGATCCTCGTCAAAGCAATCTCCACCGTTGATGGAGATTAAAATTTCTTTTAATCTCATCCGTTGAAATATTTAAATATTTGGGGAAATTTGAAATTTTTAATTAAATGCATTTTAATTAACTCAAAAAATAAATTTTTGAGTTAATTTCCCAAAAAGATTGACTCTGACTTAACCCCCCAGGGATCAAAAGTTTAAAATTTAGCAAAATAATTAATTTACCTTAGTCCCGGGACTATTTAAAGTTTAATTTTTAAGGACCGCCGAATTTTGCCTTTGCAGAATTTAAATTTACCTAGGACCTAGAATAAATAAATTTCTGGATTAAGATTTTAATTAATTTTTGGCTAGAAAATTTAATTAATTAACCTATGAGGGTATAAATTATTTTTCCAACTCTCAAGATACTTTATATTATGATTTTCATATTTTTTACATCATAAGGGGGAAAGCCCATTTGTAAAAGACCCTCACGGACCACCCATTTTTGCGACACAAATATAATCCAGCAGACCAAACAATTTGTAATAAAATAACCTAACCAAATAGTTAGGATTATTCCCAAATCACTTTTACATAGACTCGTTCTAGAACACTAGAACTCGCGTAAGATCCTAGCGACAAAATCCATTCCAGCTTTGGGGTAATACTGGAGGGAAAAACTTTACAAATTTTTCCAAAATGAACCGGTGAGGCGAAAAACCTCTTAGAATGGAGATTGTCACTAGAAAGTTAAGTTTACTCAGGTTGTTACATACATGACATGGGTTTGCTGAGATTATTTACATTATACACATGCATAATGGGTTTACATAACATATGGAAGTCACGCCGATGATGATAGATAGACGACAAGGACACATCGATCGGGCGCTATCCTTTTTGTGAAAAAGGAGTGTGTATTGCTATGGGTCGTTGACATGTAGTGGTCAACAAGGTGCATAACTTAGAAGCTCAAGCTTGCTTTATGAGATTTTGCATTTAATGGCCCTTAATGATGAGCTAGTTTATCCCTAATCAAGGTTGGAACAATACAAGAGTTCCTTTTAATAGATGAAGTGCCATGTGCTTGAGGAACTTAGTGATGGATGATGGGGGGGGTGGAGCTCATGCTATGCTTTTTCCCACTCACTAATTAGATGTCCCACGCATCTTTTGCATTTTATCTTTTTCTTTTATTGTGGCTTTCTTATGCTTTTATCTTTCTTTTAGTTGCATCAACCTGTAGGGTAAACTTTTTGAGCCTAGACCCAAGGATGAGGATGAAAGGGCACCAATGCCCATCACCAATGAACACCAACCCGATGAATGGAGATGAAACAATGGGAAGGATGGAAAGTGGTAGGTATGGAATATCATGGACACACTACTTCAATCAAAGCCTCCCTAGTAGTGTCCTTAAAACCCTAAGGCCTCAGAGGAGGTCCCACTAACTAGAGTTAAAGACTAACATCCTAGGTGAAGTGAGGGAACAATAATACAATCAAGATTAGTCAATCATCTAGTTTGCTCCTTGATCCATATAAGTATGCCCATGACATTAAGCAAAAGCACATGATTACAAAATGGTTAAAATACCTATTGATGGATGACCTGCTTTCCTTCAAGAAGGAATGCAGGATGGGAGAGAGAAATCTGACTGAAGCAAGCAATGGAAGATCTTGGCATCATGTTATGTGCTAATCAAATAGGGCTGCTGGCTGGATGTCCAAGGAGGAGAAAAGTTTTCTCTTATGGGTTACCCAGTTTTTGGTGGGTATTGCTACCAATTTTGAAATCCTGGAAACTGTTAAGTGTATTGAATTTTGAATGGGATTTGAAATTTTACTTTCTCCATATGAAGTCTGATGAGGTTGGAACTACTCTCAAACATCCTAAAACGATGAATAGTAATTTAAATTTTTTATTAAATGGATAGAAAAGGTTACCTTTATCTGACCTTTTCTATTATTTTTCTTTAAAAATTTAATGTTTCCATTAATTACCGAGGTCCTAGTCTCCTCGAAGCCCTATCCTTTATTTTTATTGTCTATCTTCATGAGTTGTTAGACAAAAAATCTAGGGTCCCCCATCTGGGGGAGGGGAATGCTTAGACATCCCCCTTTTGGGGAAACACATCCCCATACTGCAAAAACATTCTCCCGTGTGTTTCTCTGAGTTTCCCCCAAATGGGGATGTGGGGAATTGTTTCCCGAGGCATCCCCCTGTCCTTGGAGGGTGGGAAATGTGGGGGGTGTGTGCCCCACCTTGGGGGACGTGTCCCCTTGGAACACTGGAAATTTTGCTCCCCACTTGATTTCTAATGCCAAAAATCAGCTTCACAATACTTTGTTTTTTCACATGGATTCAAAATCCTAGAAAACAGCCAAAACCCAGATGCAATAGCTACATAAATTGCTTTATCTCAGGTTTACTGCCCCTCTGGAAGAAAAACTGAATGAGAAATGGTGAAGAATGAGGGTTATTGTTGGGTATTCTATTTGGGTGTCACCTAAATCTCCCCTTTGAATTAAGCCGTATCTTGTAAGACTTGCTGAGTGCTCTAGGAGTTTACTCTTCCAGAATCTTTGACTGAATATGGCCAAGTATTACTAAAACAATCGTACTCAGCTCATTTTGGAGTTAAGCTGAGTAGATTTGTCGAGTATTCAGAAGACCCTAGTAGTCTTGTAAGTATGGTCCACAGGCCTTCAGTGTTGGTTAGAAACTTAGAATCCATGTACATATCCTTGCCCTGCATTACTCTCTCTCTCTCTCTCGATGCAACTATTATCCAATTTTCCCTCTTTTAAATGAAGAATACTTGGGGGTTTGTATGGTTCATATTTTTGTTTGTTACTTTTGTTGGTGTAAATGCAACAGAAATCTTAAGTCTGATATGATCCATGTTTATGATTCAAAACTGAGAAAAAATAACTGCTGTCTATCATTGTATTATGAGTGTGTTAACTAAGGGTGGCAGGGATTTGACATTGTGCTTAGAAAGCAGTTGTGAGAAGACAATTTTTTTATACATAATCTTGAAATCTTTCGGTGTTTGATTAAAGAGATTAGTTTGGTAGTTTGCAACATTTTATCGCATCCAGTTTCAAGCTTCTTGGTTGCAGTATTATCCAAATTTTCAATCCAAGTCCTTTAGTCTCGTTCTGTTGTGCCTTGCAGTGAACACAAAAGTGGACATGCGCTTCAATGTTACAGCTGCCCATTGGTTAAGCCCATGGGCCAGAGAAAAAATTCTGCAAATGGTCTGTCACTAAAATTTACCAATGTGAGCCAGCTTGTTCCATTTGTTGCATTTACAGTAAATGTTGAATTTTATCTGACATTTTCTCTTGTTTGTTCATTTCTGTTACCCGCCACTGAAACTTTACTGTGTCTATCATTTTGAGCAGGAAAAGAACCGTGTCAATAGTGACGGAGAGCTTGTGATATCATCAACCAAAACAAGGACCCAAAAGTAACCTGTCCACGATCAAGTGGTCCTTAAACAAATTGTTGTCCAAATTTGTTCTAATCTTTTAGCTATTTTACTAATTGGTTTTTAATGATATTTATGTATAGGGGAAATATTGAAGATGCTTTGGAAAAACTTCAGGTATTCCTGTTGGTTCCTTATATCCTTTTAGTGATGGATTATTTGAAATTATTGCATTGCGTTGTGATATTCCTTTTGTTTGTTCCAAAGTTCAAACTTCTTTTATGTGTGTTGTGCAAATTCCCTGAAGATTTATATTCCATTAGGTTTAACATTGCAACTTTTCTAACATAACAGATCCTTCTTGGTGACAGGCAATTATTGATTCTGCCTATTATGTTCCACCACCTCCCTCGGAGGAGAAGAAAAAGAGAATAAGGAAATTGTAAGGTTTTCTGTTTAGCCTTGAATAGTATGACTAGTCTAGTACCATTCCAATATTCTTAGCTATGAGATATGCTCTTCAAATTTTAAACCACTTTGTAACATTCCAATTCATTTTAGGCATACTGATGGGATTTTTTCTATTTTTATCTTGTTGCATTCCTGTCATGTTCAATAAAGACTTTTTTCATTTTTCTTTTCTAAACAAATATCACCTATTTTTACATGGACACCCCTCTTTAATTCCAAGAACTCATACTGAGGTTTTCCTTTGGAGCATAAGACATTGATCCATATCCTTTCGTTGATTCTGTTCAATACCTTTAGGAAAGACGCTTCTTGTAAGTTAGCTTTCTAGTATTTACCTGTGATGCTTTGGTGGTTGCTTTTGCTTTAGCTTCAGGGACATATGAGTAATTTTTTCCCATCATGCTTTCCTTGTAAGTATTCCATTACAACATTTGCTTTCCATTGCATGATGTTTAGTTATTGAGTTCTTGTTTTCAGCTGGATATTGAATATTTACCTTGTATATGGGCTTCGAGAGATTTCTAATTGTACTATTATGCTTACAAAGAACAGATACGTAATTGGTAAAGTATTCTATAGAGATAAATGTCCAATATTTTTCTGAATGTCAAATTTCAACTATGACTTGCTACAGCCAATTGCAATTAGCTGCTTTAGTGTGGTGACATTATCCAGTTACTTACTGCTCAACAATTTTTTTGCCCCTTTTTTCACTGCTGGTAAGTATTTTCCCATTTTTTGCCCAAGTTATATTAACAGACCCTTAGCCAATATGTTCCTGTACATGTTTCAGTTTTTTGCAACTTTGGTTTACACAGGATATATGCATTGGTTTCAGTGCTATGCTATGCCAACGGTATCCTTTTGGGATGGTTTTCAATTAATTGAATAAATGCCGCCTTCCCTTGTTGCAGACTTTTTTCATTTGCTTGCTTGCTTTGCTTTTTGTTTTTTTGTTCTTTTAAATATTGCAATTTCTTCATATAGTGCGTCACTTGAGCATTTCCGATTAATGACCTTGAATTGGGAGGTGAGGTAAAATGAAATACTTTCTTTACCAGTTGAAGCCACTTGTTAAAGCTTTGATGGAGAGTTCCTTCAAGAATTTCAATCCCTTTTTGCCATTTTGTAAATGCAAGATTTTATCACTAGTTCGTGATTGAAGATTCCGTGTTTTTTATGGTTTTCTTCTGCCCACAAATCTCGTGAAGTGGCATTCATATATTTAGTATTGTCTTTGTTCTTTGAAGGGCTGCCATTGATGAACAAAAGAGATTGCAAAACAAAAAGGCCAAATCTCAAAAAAAGGACATGAGGAGAAATAAAGGTAGCTGGGAATGATGGAGCAAACTGGACAACTTGAAAGAGAATATCTTGTGACTCTGTTCTATATAGCATGATGTTTTGAAGGTGAAACATGGCATATAGAACTTTTGTAACAGGGCTTGACGTTTACAAGATTGAAACAAAAATATCAAGAGCATACTGTGTTTTGCTGTCTGAAAGAGGTCACTTTTATGGAGCTTCAAGTACTTCACAACAACCACTTTTTTCCTGTAAATTGAAAGAGAGAATCGTGTGACATTATTCTATTTAGCATGATGTTTTGAAGGGTGAAATATGGCATATAGAAATTTTGTAACAGGGCTAGCGTTTACAAGATTGAAACAAAAATCTCAAGACGATCCTGTGTTTTGCTGTATGAAAGAGCTCACTTTTGTGGAGTTTCCAGTACTTCACAACAACCATTTTTTCCGTAATTTATTTATTATATGATTACTGCTAGTGTCATCCATGACTTTTTGATATAATTAATTATTGAAATAATCTAAAGCTTTTCAGTTTGATTGGTATAGCATAATTTCTTATGTGCTTCCAGATTTGTATCTGTATGAAGGTTAAGTTCCTTCATCCAGTGCATCTTAGACATTGATTATTTTTGTAATTTTTTTGAGTATCTATGTTTTATGGGGACGTTTATTTATTAGGGAAAAAAAGACTATTCGAAAATAAGAGCTCCCCACCATAAAATATACTTATTAATTTTAAAATGTAAATTCAAAGTTAAATTGATTAACCCTTTCCTATGCATAGTGACGAGAGGTCAAGATAATGTTGGAATTTAGGCACTATATGTCGTAGTTGCTTAATTCCGTCTTATACTTTGATGAAAGTCAAACTTTTCATAATCTGCACGTTCTGAACATCATGGCTTTAAATGGTTTTTTTTTTTCTAAGTTTGTTGTGTTTTTAATTTCATTAAATAATTAAGGTAGAAATGGGTGCCTGTTTTCATTATTTGATTTTATTTTTAGTTATTAGAGTGAGCAGTGTGCGCAACAGTTTACTGTGGGAAGATTTTTTGTTAAAGGTAGAAATGGGTGCCTGTTTTCATTATTTGATTTGATTTTTAGTTATTAGAGTGAGAAGTGTGCGCAACAGTTTACTGTGGGAAGATTTGTTATTAGCAAAATAGAGGTGTATTCTATAATTTATTGTGGGTACAACTTTATTATTAATAAATAATAAATTACGATGTGATATTAATTCTTTATACATACATCTAAATTAATAATAATCAATTTAGATTTGTTTTAATTAAAATTGGATTCGTTTTAATTAAAATTGATGGTATATTTTATCCCTTTGGGTGATTGAGAGCTTTGTGGTCACACCGGATTTACTCTTATATACAATTAAATAAATATTCAACGTATTACAAGATTATTGAGAACTTTTGACTAAACTTAACCAAAATAAAATATTTTTTCTATATAAATCTTTATGAAATAAATATCACAAACAAAATCAGCATATTATTAAATATTCAACGTATTACAAGATTATAGAGAAGTTTTGACTAAACTTAAAAAAAAAAATATTTTTTCTATATAAATCTTTATGAAATAAATATCACAAACAAAATCAGCATATTATTAAATATTCAACGTATTACAAGATTATAGATAAGTTTTGACTAAACTTAAAAAAAAAAATATTTTTTCTATATAAATCTTTATGAAATAAATATCACAAACAAAATCAGCATATTATCATTTACATAGTACATATAAAATTTGAAATTAATAATCTCAAAAAGATATTAGAATAGTAAAATGACAATATTTATCCTGTAATAATTTAGGCAATAATTACAAACTACCTATCAATTTAAGTGCATACAGCCACCATGGTGATAGATGGAGATGGATAATCATCATTGCATTTTTAACAAAGTTAGAATTAGAATTGGGTAATTCAAAATTTTGAACTAGATTATAATGGGAAATAAATTCCAAAAATATGATTGAGTAGATATAAAATATATACATTTTAATAAAAAATTAGTACATGAATGTATATCCAAACCATTACACGCCAAATATGTTAAGTTTACTCATGTCATTACATAACCAAAAATGTTAAGTTTACTAGTGTATATGCTATGTAATGGTAGATATGGTAAATTGAAATTTTTTAACCAAAAAAACTTGGGTTGGGGTTTGGGACGGGTTTAAACTTTGTTTTTGGGTTTTTTATTTTTATTTTTTTCAATAAATTTTTATAATATTCATGTATTTCAATGCAAATATAAGCCATAGACGCAAAATTTATTCATGTTTTTAGAATGTAAGGGTAAATATAGCAAAATAGGACCAAGTGCAATATATATTTGAACAAAAATAAAATATAGATTAGGGTTGGGGAAGGGGGCTTAAGTTTGTTGTTGTAGGTGTATATCTTGACCAAGTGCATTACATATTTGAACAAAAATAAATGTAGGTTAGGGTTCGAGAAGGGATCTTACTTTTGATGTTGTTGTTGTAAGCATATATCTTTTTTGGGGCATTTTGAAACCACTGGTGGAATTGGTTTGGGTGAGTTTAATGACTAAGGATCTAAACTTTTCCAAATTAGTTTCGTTGCGATTCAAGGTTTGGTTTTTTATTTTGTTAAGCAAATCCAAAATCGTTACTTTTGCTAACCATTGGCTTTGATGAGCAACCCATCTCCTTTCGTGGCTTAACTCTAGTGAGGAGTCCTAACCACCACCAATGTGTTTTTGTGGTAGTTCTTACAAAGTTGTGGGATTTTTTTGTCAATTTGGCAGGAGAGGGAGAGAGGGAGAGAGGGCGGGGTGTTGTTTAGGCTCCTTATGGAAGACATGTGACTATCACCCTTTTTATTTTCTTCATTTTCTAACGAGTCTTCTAAAACTATATTGGCATTGTTGGTTCCAACATTGTTTGAATCATTAAGATTGGGTTGGATTTATGATTAATCAATTACATGATCACATTACAATTATATTCCCTATTTAAATTAAAAATTATTGAAGTGTACAATTGAGACATTTATACATAATAACTATTGTAGTAACCACACCAAAGATATTATATAATAACTAATTCAAAAGGGTCCCTAGTTGGTGAACAATTAAATGATCATAGTACAACCAATCCAGAAGCGTTCTCGAGGTCCAAATCTATTTTTCTTAGTGCAAAACTTGAGGAAAGATTTACACTTAGAGAGATTTGATCCCTCTCAGGGCTTGATAAATCTAGAGTTAAGATGGCTTTAGGCTCGTTTACAATATCTATACATTGTGGCCTTTATATATTATTATTTATCTATATCATGATTATAAAATTAAAGAAAATGTCCTCTAATACTAAGTCCATCAAATATTTCTTTTCAATTTATCATTTTTTAATTATAAACTACAATATGTAAATATTTTATTCTTATTCATATATTTTTTACTAAAGTATATATAAATCTACGTAATATTATTTTATATTAATATATCAAATTTATAAACTTAATATAATAATATATATAAAAGTTAAAATAATGTGGTAAAAAGTTTTATATTAAAATTTTTAAGGCGTCTATTAACATCTAAAAAACTCTTTGAAAATACTAATAACCTAAACAAAACAATATTATAACATCTTATTTACATTAACAATTAAAAAAAAACAATTTTCTCTATTTAAATTTATAATTTTTTGACAGCTTGAATCAATTAGAAAAACATATAAAAATATAAAAATGTTCAATCTTGAACTTTCTTCACATATAAGTAACATTCTACATCTAAAAAACTCTTTGAAAATACTAATAACCTAAACAAAACAATATTATAACATCTTATTTACATTAACAATTAAAAAAAAACAATTTTCTCTATTTAAATTTATAATTTTTTGACAGCTTGAATCAATTAGAAAAACATATAAAAATATAAAAATGTTCAATCTTGAACTTTCTTCACATATAAGTAACATTCTTCATATACGTAACACTATAGAATTACTTGTCCTCATTTTGAATGCAAACATGGTAGTTGTTGGTTTAAAACCTAATTATGAGCCTAGATGCATCGTCAAAAAATATAAATAACCATTACTTATGATAGCCATTATTTATGATGCATTGCTGAAGTCAATCTATTTTATATTTCGGTAATGTAAAACAACTTACACAATCTAAACCAAACGTTATCGAAACAATACATCGATAACACTACACACTTAATCATTGTCACTTTGAATGCACACATAATCATCATTGATTTAAACTTCATTACGAGCCTAGATATGTGGTCCAAAAAAATTAAATAGCCATTAGTTATGATGCATTATCGAAGTTGATCTATTGAGTAAAATGAAACAATACGAACACAAACTATGCATTGTTGAAGTCAATCTCTTTTATTTTTGGGTAACATAAAACAACATACACAATCTAAAGCAAAATTATAAATAACCATTACTTATGATAGCCATTATTTATGATGCATTGCTGAAGTCAATCTATTTTATATTTCGGTAACGTAAAACAACTTACACAATCTAAACCAAACGTTATCTAAACCATACATCGATAACACTACACACTTAATCATTTCTCACTTTGAATGCACACATAATCATCATTGATTTAAACCTCATTACGAGCCTAAATATCTGGTCCAAAAAAATTAAATAGCCATTAGTTATGATGCATTATCGAAGTTGATCTATTGAGTAAAATGAAACAATACAAACACAAACTATGCATTGTTGAAGTCAATCTATTTTATTTTTGGGTAACATAAAACAACATACACAATCTAAACCAAACATTATCTAAACCATACATCGACAATACTACACACTTAATCATTTATCACTTTGAATGCACACATAATCATCATTGATTTAAAACCTCATTATGAGCCTAGATGCGGTCTAAAAAAAATTAAATAGCCATTATTTATGATGCATTACTGAAGTTTTCTATTGAGTAAAATGAAACAATACAAACACAAACTAAATCCAAAAAACCATTCCATAAATATGCCCAAAATTAACACTAAATCATATTCCAATTATGCTCAAACATCTGAAAGTCTAAAACGAGAGTAAAAACATAGTGAATAAAAAAATGGTTGATTTCCACTGAATGTTTGTTTGTGCAATCCTTTCCTCCCAACGACGTGCAAACTTTGTCCACTTTGTGTATTCTTTTGAGTGTACTATAAACCTAATTTATAGTGTTTCCTAACCAATAAGGTATATATCATATTAAAAAATGTTATATATATTAAATTATATTAACCATAGGTATAAATTATATAATAAAATATGAAGAAATACATTATTATTGCCGCATTGGTGCTTTAAATCAAACTTATAGTACTTTAACTGTAACTTGTGGTTATAAATTATAAACTATAACCAACATTATGTATGTTAAATTATCATAGTATGACAATTACAAATAATAAAATTTTATTGTAAGAATATTAAATTAAGATGATAAAAAAAGTTAATGTGCATTTTTACATTACACCTACACATCTGCCCCATACTAGGTTGTAGAGCGCTTTTTGGTGCAGTTATATTCCCTACTTCATGTTAATTAGAAACTATTGTTGTGTACAATTGAGACATTTATATGTATTTAGTAGTAGCCACAACAAAAACAATATACAATAAGCTAATTCAAAAATAAGGGGTACTATATGGTGATATTCATAAGCATCCATCGATTTTTCTTCATTCTCAATGTCATCTTTGCAATGCCACGTGATAAAGTTATTCAAACAAAAATACATGTGATTAGAAACAATAATTGGTTTTGTTACCTCCAAAAATGTACTTAATGATAAAATCCCTAATCCACAAGATACAACTCAAAGGGAAACTTTTAGCACTATCACCATTGTCACTTTAGGTTATATCTCCTCCAACACAAGGGGGGCATCCCCACTAGGATTACCAAAATTAAGTAATAAGGCACAAGGTGAAGTGAGAGTAGCATTAGTAAAACAATGTTTAGAGGTTTTTAGGATTTCTAAAGAGGTGATGGAATAAAGTAGAGATCAATTCCAAATCCAACAAGGGAAATTGAGTCAAGATGAATCAAAGAGGTTTATGGGGATAGTAACAAACCCTTCTTAAGAAATGGTATCTTTCATTCAAGGATTAGGAATGAGAGATTAGAACAAAGGAGGAAGAATAATATGTTTCCTAATCAAGATTAGCAATGCAGATCAAGGCCCTATAAGGAGGGATCCTTGAGGGAGCAATATTCACGAACAAGATCAACTATAGCTTGATAAATGTACTTAATACTTCTTGCTAGGGTTCCAAGATAGACAAAGCAAGGCACCAAATAATTATCAAACTAACAAAGGGTAGGAGCTAACCCAAAATGTCTTCCTTCCAAGTTGTACACTTTGTTGTGAATTGGTTGATCTAGTTATGTTATAGAAGACTTGAGCATTTCACCATCAAGCCTTTTGCACCAAATAGAAGCCAAAAATAGAGAAACTTTAAGAATTGGAAAAATCCAAAAATAAATAACTATTCACAACCATATAATCCGAGAAAAATGTGTCAATTAAGCTCCAAGGGACTGAATATCTAAAAACCCAATGACGAGTATAAAGGAGAAAGAGCTATTCTTTGTAGTATAGCTCAACATCCGTTACAATAGAATAATAATATATTATATGAGATCCTTAGATCTAGCATATGGAGGAGAAAATAATTATTTCCTCTAGCTAACTAACAAAATTAAATAAAATAATGAGGTGATCAAGCCACATGTACATTGATCCAAGCAAAATAGACCTAAGAGGTAGGGTCATCTCCATTAATGAGGAAAGTGTTAGAAAATCGGAAAAGAAGAAATATTTTCTTATCTTGATAATTACTTGTGATTTCTTAGCAATATTATTAATTTCTTTTATGTCTTCTTTTATCTTCTTATCGTCAAGCAACTACCAAAACATAAATGCATGAAGATCAAAACAACAAGGACACAAGTTATAGGCTCTCATCCAGGGAAAAACACAAAAATTTCTTCTCTTCCTTTATAACCAAATTAAATGAGATAACCAAGACCCTTGAACAAACAAAGACCTCCTCCAATCCACCAAGTTAGCTTCTCAGAAATATTCCTCCCAATTAACTTCTTCAATACTACATCAACCAAAATTTTGACCCTACTATATCGGAATTTCAGCCTAACTGTAAACATGCAATTTTGGCCCTTTCTGCAACCCAAAAACACACGTGTGACAAAAATGAAATAATTTCAGCTCCTTTAGCTTGACAGACGATCCTTCCTCCTTCACATTAGATTCTCCTTCCTTTCTAGGCCTTTTCGCACCCTACTTCACTTCCAATTCCAGATCGAACTTGGGATAGATGATCAAATGAGGTTGAGTTGAACTTTTATATATAGTTTCTAAGTGTGTTTGAATTCCCTTTATGAGGTTGATTTGAATGGAGGGCAGGCTGACTTGTTGGAGGAGCCATATTAGACCAATTTACATAATTTTTTTCTTTTCTTCTTTGACACAAAATATCCAATAAGGAACTATTACATGATGACAAGGACAATGACTCATGACACAAA
Organism: Pinus taeda; assembly: GCA_000404065.3. Classification (NCBI taxonomy): domain Eukaryota; kingdom Viridiplantae; phylum Streptophyta; class Pinopsida; order Pinales; family Pinaceae; genus Pinus; species Pinus taeda. The sequence goes on from APFE031563905.1 coordinate 69,752, forward strand.
CCCTATAAGCACTCAATGGGTGCTTTGACTTAGAAACAAAATTGTTATAGGCCATTTTGTCACATCAACTCAAAAGTCCTGCAAACTAGATCAATCAACATCCTTGAACACTTTGTCACAATCACTCCACAAATCCCTAAGCATCTCATCTCCAAAAAGTTTGAGTTTTTGGGACAAATTGCTCTAAAAAACTGTTTTTAGCCCCAACATTCCCTGCACTCTTGGCCACCTGCGTTCAACGCATGTTGCACCCTTAGACATCAGCATTGATCAACACTTGTTGCTCCCTTCTCTAGGTGAAATGATTCTATAAATTTGGGAAAATTAAAATATATTTCTAAAGCTTCCTCTTCTAGAAGCTTCCAAGGTAGTTTTAACTATTTACCATGGATAAGAGCTCGAATCCCATCTGATCCTATCTTAGAGACCTCACCTCTTATCCCTTGAGCTCATCCTCCCCTGTTAAGTGGATCTCAAACCTATATTGGTAAATGGATAAGAATTCCTAAAATACCACACTTCTCCTACAAATTTATTGCCTCCCAATGGGTCTGGGTTGGTTTTTGGAGATTTGTAGTACCCTCATGTTGCTGGTTTGAACCAAAGGAGTCATCACTTTCATGCATTGGGGTTGGTGTTGAAGTGTGAATTGTGACAAGGAAGGACAAGTCAACTTGGGAAGGCATCTACAAAGTCAGACTTCTACTTATGGTTGTAATCTCTCCTATTTTTGTTAATACAAAGAGCATATTGTTTTCCTATATTTGTTGTGTTATCTTTGCACTCATATATTTCAATGCTTTTCCGACTTATTGAATAGAGGTTTTAGATTATACTATGTGGATTTTGGTTTCTTTGTTTGGTTTATTTGTGTGTGCAAGTTCTTATTATAGCACTTGGAGCTAGAATTGGAGCTTACAAGCGAAGAGGAAGGGAAGGCTTGCTACAGATCTGAGGTAGGATTCTTTCCAATACTCTAATTTATCTAAGGAAAAGTTTGAAATTTTGTCTTCTGTTGTTCTAGACCAGGCCACTAGGTCTAGGGAATTCACCTTTGTTTGCAATAGTGAAATTTTATATAACAAAAATAAATGAAGCATGAAACCCATGCTTATAAATCATTTTTATTTTGCAGTACATTTTCTTTTTATTTCTTTTGACAAATACATATGAATTACGTAAGACAACAATAATGAAGATTGAAACTAGTTATATTTCTCAACGCTCCCTCTTAACTAGGGAGGTATTCATAATTTTTCAACCGATACAAGTTTGACCTCAATTTGAAATGTTCCAAGAAGAGTACAACATATGCAATGCTAGGGATACCAAAACTTCCAAGGTATCCACCACATCAAAGATCCAAGTGTCAATGACACTATTTCTAGGATCCATTAACTTAACGATCCAAGTGTCATTTCCAAGACACTAATACAATGATCTAAGACACTTTCAAGGACTAAGGTGTCATCAAGGAAACATGCCATGATAGGCACCATCAGGCTACAACCCTGGTATCAATACAACTGGATAGATACCATCTAGGACTTTATGCCAAGACACTAACCCTCAGGGATCTAGGTATCATCAATTTCAAACACAACAACTAAGCTCCACATGACCAAGATACCCTCCCACACCAGGATCCAGACATCATCAAGTCCAAACAACAACTGAGATTTCAATACTGACTAGGCCACGATGTCCTCCCAAGTACCATAATACATGAAGTTTTATGGTACTCATCTCTCCCTCTCAACAAAATCAGATATATCCACCAATCGAAGCATGCTTCGATTGGTGAATATATCATAACTAGGTATATATGTTTTTGCATGGTTGAAATCCTAACTTCAATATATATGTTCTTATTATTAATATGCTAGCACAATCTTTGAGGTCCTTAATCATTTTGATGCTTCTTAGGTCATCATAGTATCCAAACAAATCTCGACAAAAGCTTCCTTCTCCATCTTATCCAACAACACCAATCTCAGCTTCAACACTCCTCAAAACAACTGAATTTTATTCGCAACAAATCAATACCAACCATTAGCAGTGCCTTGGCTATTCTCCGACTTTTTCCTTTTTCTATATTCTCCAAGGTCATGTTCTTTCTCTTAACTATGGTGGATATATACTTTCCTTCATACAAGATCCCTCTCAACTTAGGGAAATAAGACCATCCTCAACAATTGTATCCTTCTAGATACAAGGTTCTTTCTTTTGCATCATCTTATCATCAGAGAACTTCAATATTCCAAAACATCATTCTTCATATGAAAACAAAGTCACCTTTCAATAAAAAATGCAAACTTCAATACCATCGAGGTTTTTACAACTCCCTCTTTTCATCATGTTCATCAACATCATAAGACCATCACCAAGTATGAGCTAGCCACATTTCTTTATAACTTCTTGTAAACTATGTACCTCCAAATCTCAACAACAAGTACAACTGGGCACACAAAAATATATGTACAAGAGCATGAAATTAACTTTATCAATAACATTTTATCACAATGATAGCATCTAGGGTTATCAAAAATTCAAACAAGAAAATAAACCTTAGATATTCAAAACCTAAACCTTGTTAGGGTTTCAATTGTACGAAGGCATTTACACCTAGGGTTACACTCTTAAGCCCTAGATTCTTATAATAAAATTTGCTAGGGATTCATCAAAAAATTAATATTAAACATTATATATACAACAACTAGACTGAGTTAGGATTTCAACCATGCAAAAACATATATACCTAGGGTTTCATTCCTAAGATCCTACATTAACTATTATAATGGTTTTGATATAAACCCTAATTCATCAAACCCTACAAATCTAGGGTTTCATCATATGTTCTAGATATCATCAGGAAACCCTAAAAGGTTAGGGTTTTTATAATGAACCCTAAAGGTTAGGGTTTTACGAAAGAGAAAAAAAGATAGATAGTATGATAAATGGTGATTTAATCTAGAGATAAATCACCTTAACAATATAAGAATCTTTATGATTCTATAGCAAACCCTAAATACGAGAGAGTTAGTAATATAGAACATTTAAAGATAAAATGATCAAACCTTCTTATAATGAAGACTTGTTATAAGTATTGTAATCTTACACATACCTTGAGTTCCTTCCTTTACAAACCTTGTAGGGTTTCCTATTGAAAGGCTCCCTTTGCGTCAAAACTTCTTTCTTCTTATGGAGTCTCCCTCTAAATCTAGCCATAATCCTTATTGCAAGCACTATTTAGAGTATACATACAAACTTTCCTTCCAAGGAAAAGACAATAGAAGGGATTATAAACAAGCAAAAAAAAAGAAGCTAGATATATAGAGGAAATCAATACTGAGTAAGGAAATAAAGAACAATATACTTATCTTTTGTGAAAAAGGGAGAAGCTCCCTCTTGATCTTACATCAATCTAGTCTTGTGAGGGATTCCTTTAACTCATCAAAACAACTTAAGAACCTTCTAACAAAACATATTAAATCTATAAACCCTAGAAATAAAAAATATTGATCCCAGAGTCAAACATAAGAGAAACTCTACAAGAACTAAAATAATAGCCTATACTCTAAGCAAAGGATATATGAGACTTAATAGAATAAGTCTTTGACTTCAAAATCCTTAGTTTTAGACTTCTTTAGAGGATTATCATCAGTAGCAATTGTAGCTTGGTCCCTTTCTCTCTTCTTGTTCTAGGATTATTGGGGCATTGATTCTTATAATGTCTCATCTTGTGGCAATAATAACATTCTATCTTAGAGAGGTCCATCTTCCCATGATTTTTCTTTGACCCTTTAAATTTCTTATTTCTTCCTTTTTGTTGAAATGAGAAAAGTAGGAATTTGAGGCATTTTATTCTTCTTGCTTACCTCCTATCATAGAAAGAAGAGATTATTCTTATATACACGCAGACCACATTTCTTCGAAGGATGGAGGATTCTTCCAACTACTAATTCCAACTGCAAAGGCATTCCAATACATTGGTAGTCCTAGAAGGCCATTAATTGCAAGTTCATTTTCAGAGAATATTTCATCAATTGCTTGTATTTCATCACTTATACGGGAAATTCTTACAAAATAGGAAGATACTATATCATCTTTTGTCATTTTGACTATTCGAAGTTCATTCTTTAAACTTTCCACTTGTCTAGTGTTCTTGATTATAAATAACTTGGAGAGAGCTCCATACATTTTTATTGAAGAATATAGCGTGGATATGTAGGGAATCTAGTTGTATTTAACTCCATCCACAACTAGGTTCATGGAAATGATGTTAATTTCTTTGTAATTTTCCCTTCCAACATCATCTGTAGGTTCCTTGAATTTTCCTTGTACTAAATCTAATACCTTATTCTTGATGGAGAATGTAACTAGGTTCGATATTCATTTAAATGTATTTGAGTCATCTTGTAATGTACCTGTCAAAAGAATAAAGAAAATAATAATAATAATAATTATTATTATGAGTTATTAAAGCACGGGTTTCATGATCGGGTCATCATGTTTTACGTCAAAGTCTCCATTGAGGAATTTTAGAATTTATTCTGAGTTAATAGAGTCATTGTACTTTTAAAGAGACCCTTCTTGGGATTTTGAATCATGTAAAAAGGTTTAGTATTAAGTCAAATATAATTTATGTATCCTCCACACCAAGTTGGCTTAGAAGAGATCAAGTCAGCCTAAGGACATTAATTCGACCTCCCTTGAAGCCTATAAATAGAAGCAAGTCGAATTAATTTGGAGCATCTCTCATCTCAAGCTAGTTCGGTATCTCTAAGAAAGTCAGAGAAGTACAAAGTGGTTCTAAGGAAGCCAAAGGAAGTGCGAGTTGGGTGGAATCTAAGGAGAAGAATAAAATCCAATTTTTGGTGCCTTTCTCTTTATGTTTCATGCCCTATTTTGGGAGATCGAAGTCTTCCAAGTTTCGTTGATGCTGCAAGCTGATACATAGTCGAAGTTGTTGGAAAAATGGCCGAAGATATGGGAGGCTGACTTGGTGTGGAGGGAAGGTTTGGTCTTTATCTAGGGTGAAGATTCTCAAAGAATACTATTGAAAGGAAGAGAATTTTGATTGGGTTTTCCCCTCAGGGGGGTTTTTTCCTGACATAGTGCTTATATATGGTGTTCATTGTTTTATGTGCTTTCACTTTGGCAATTGCTTGATGAACTAGATAAATAAGATATAAATAAAACTTAATAAGAAGTCAAGAACATCAAAAGTAATTATCAAGTATAAGAAAATATTTCAGCCTTTCTGATTTTCTAACATGTTATCAGAGCTTTGGTGAAGAAAGAAGAAAAAGGAAGTCTCAAGCACTTAATCAAGGAATCATTCAAAAGGGTTATTCAGGGTAAGAAGTATACCATCTTAAAAGAAAATTTCTAACATAATTGAGGGATAAAGCAAACTTGAGGGAGCCTCTAACTACAAGTCTTGGAAAAAGAAGATTGACCTCATCCTTGAAAATAATAAGGTTCTAGACTTGGTCAAAGGAAAAGTAAAGAAGCCTACAGAAGACTGCCGTGATGCTAAAAAAGTAAAGTTCAGGGAACTAGAATTAGTGGCCATGACTCTAATGGTATAAGGAATAAAGGACAACCTTGTCCCATTCATATCCAACATCAATCATGCTCAGGAAATGTATGAAGCCTTGTCAAAGTTATTCACTATTAAAAACATTGGTCAAGTAGCAAGTTTGAAGAATAAGCTAAGGACCACAAAGATGACTAAAGAAGACATAGTGGCCTCCTTCTTTGTTTAGATAGAAACAATCAGGGATGATCTTTTGGCCATTGATGAAACCATTCTAGACAAAGAACTCATGATCACTGCTCTATTGGTATTTCCACCTTCTTGGGGTGCATTTGCTGCAAGACTTAAAAATTGGAAGGAAGCTCCCACTTTTGAAGAACTATGGATTGCTGACAGTCGGGAAGAATTAAGGATGTCATTAGTTTCCAATTATGAAGATGTTTCAAATGTCTACATTGCTCAACATAAAGGAAAGAAATCGAAACATTAGGGGAATTTTGAGGTCTAAAATGGGCCTCCTAAGAAAAATGTACAACCAAAATAAACTTTATAAGAACCAATAGGATTCAAGATGATTATGTCAACTATGGGGGATGATTCACCATTTTTGGAGCAAAAAAGTAAAAATATTAAAAAATAATAAAATAATAAAACAATAAAACAACTTTTTCTACTCGTATTTTCAACTTATCTCCATAACGTTTTACTCGAATTTCGAGCGGGAGTACTCGTTGGATGCAAAATTTAATTCCTCATCCAAGGATTACCCATGCTGCATACTTTCGATGGACCTTGCTACACGAAAAATGAGAAATACATTAAAAAACATGATTGCAATCACTTTTTTAATGTATTTCTCATTTTTTGTATAGTAGGGTTGATCGAAAGTATGCAACATGGGTAATCCTTGGATGAGGAATTAAATTTTGCATCCAATGAGTACTCCCGCTCAAAATTATAGTAAAACCTTAGGGAGATAAGTTGAAAATACGAGTTGAAAAAATAGTTTTTCCTTTTTTCCCTCTAAAATTTGATGATGTAATCTAATATTATTTTATTATTTCCACTGTTGTTTTATAATTTCCTTAGGAGGCCCATTTTAGACCTCAAAATTCCCCTAATGAGACCAAGGAAGAAAGTTGACATGTCCAAGATGGAATGTTATCAATGCCATAATAAGGGTCAATACAAAAGTGACTGTCCCGACAACCCAAGAAATAAGAGGAGAGAAAGAGATCATACTAACATTGTTGAAGAAGAAGATCCAAAGAAAGCCAAACCCGAAGAATCTGACATAAGGGACTTGCACTACTAAGTCCTTTTCTTTTCGTCTTAGATGTCCTATTTTGTATTTTTTGATGTTTTTAGAATTTATAGGTTTTAACATGTTTTTGGAAAAGACATTTTATTTTGTTTTATAAGTTTATAGGTATCCCTCAAAATATTTGGAGGGAACCCCTAAGATCTCCCAAAGATAAGTATCTCTTTTCCTTTCAATTTTTGGTTTCATGTACTTATTTAAGTTTTGATTATATGAATACTAATCACCATTCTCCCTCTCTTGTCTTGATTAGGAAAACATTTGTTATATCCTCAAGGAGTTTCAAGAGAGTCACCCAAGATAAGGTCTGTCAAGAAACAAAAGTATGCCTGAAACTACAAAACGTTGATTTCTTTATATTAAATATTTATTCATTTGAAAATCTATTACTAAAATTGTTATGTCTAGCTATATTGAATCATAATGATTCTTGTTTTGGGCGATTCATCACTTGATAAATCTACCCCACTCACATTCTTAATTGATTTTATAGAACCCTAGATAGGTTCTATGGAAAACCATAACCTAAGGGTATGCTAATGTGAATGTATGAAACCTTAAAACTGCTTAGGGTTATTGAGAAATGTTATTTTGAAGTTTTTTTTAATGATGTCATGTTTGGGATTTTTGGTATGATCAAGAAAACTTAACTTGTTAAGGTTGAATGATAAAGTCTAAAATCCAGAACCTTCAAAGTTTTGGTAATTCTGGGTTTTCTACGTTCTTATATTGAAAACCCTAACTCATTAGGGTTTGGTGGGTCTAAGAAAGACCCTTATAATGTCTTAGAAATGATTTCCTTGGAATGTTTGTTTGTCTGATCAATCCCTAGTCCAACCAAGTTTAACTCTTGTTGATATTTATGAAGTTGGGTATGACTAACACATGATATGAAATTCCTATGCGTGATGATGAAGTCCTAGATGTATGATTTTATCTGTTTATCAGTATCACGAATCCTAGGGTTTGGAAATAGTCCCTAGTCAAAGGTTGTTTCTCTAGGATGATCTTATTTGTGAAATTCTAGGGTTTTGGAGTTAAAACTTAGTAGAAGTAAAAATATATGATGTATGATGATAATATGATAATTTGATATTTGTGTAAGATTTTTGAAGTCTGAATTTTAGTTGTGATTGATGTTTGGCAGAAAAATCTACGGTTTGCAACTAACCCTAGTAGAAGCTGGTCATGTTGATGACTACGCCGTGATTGGTTTTGATTTATTAATTCTCATGTATGAAATCTATGATTTATCTGAAACCCTAGTGGGAAGTCTAACATATGAATTATGAAAAGTTGTTAGATGCTTTGTGGATTGATATTTGTCTGAATTACTTCTAGGTTTTGTTATATGTTGTAGTAGGATATGTCATACCTTTGGAAGAAACATTGGAACCCTAGAGATAATGAAGGTTGTTATGAAGTAGTCTAGGGTTTATGACAAAGTCCCTAGAAAGATGTTGAAGAGTATGTCTCTCTTGTTTGTAATTAAGTTTGGGTATCTGATATGCATAAAGTTGATATGATTCCATAATTATGATATGGATAACTTCATGCTTCTATAGATTTGGTTGTACTTGCTACCTAAGTCATGCAGGTACACAATCTTCAATACGGTGAAGATGTTCGTTGATGTGATAATAATTATGTGGATGATGAAAATTCTGATGAAATGGTTGAAAGCCACAAAAGATTCTCCGATGACGAAATAAAGAAGTTGATCTTCCTAGATTAAGAGGGAGCCTGGTTAAAGGAAATCTCCTTAGTTGAGAGGGAGGGCATAAAATAGTTTTGATTGGAGAGTGTTTGAAGATATGTTGTTGTATATGAAGTAGGAAAGTAAAGTATCTTCTATCAAAGATTCGATTGATAGTCCTACTATGTTGAGAAGCAACATTTGTAGTCTTAAATACCTCGAAGGTTTGCATAATTTTGATAATGTACATATGAAAGTATATTATTTATTGGGTTTGTGTTTGTACAGGTGAATCTCTCGAAGGATTTTGATAGAATTTTGGTTACCAAACAGTTTGATTGGGAGAGATTGGTTATCCTTGATCTGCTAGATCAAGGAGTGTTGAGGCTTTGTGAGTGAAGCATTGCTTGGGATGAAATTTGTTGATGTCTAGGTACTAAAGTTGGAAAGGTGGCATTGGCCATTGAGCTCTGACACACACTTGGATTTCTGGGTTGATGGTTAGCAAGTAAGCCTAATGGTACTTAGAGAGGCTGAAAGATTGAGTCCATCTTAGTCCCACCCAGATAGATTGCCCTGGTTAAGAATATGGTTTGTGGCATGCAAGCGCTTAAGATGTTGAGAGACCAATGGATATATTACACTGGTCAAGAATCTAGTCCATGGCATTGCAATTCCTAAACTATTGAGAGACCAATGGATAAATTGCCCTGGTCAGGAATCTAGTCCATGGCATTGCGGTGCCTAAATATCTTCATGGTTTATATAGTTGAGATCTTCCTTGTAATTGTATATGATGAATACCTCCCATGTTAAGAGGGAGCGTTGGAAAATGTAACTAGGTTCGGTATTCATTTAAATATATTTGAGTCGTCTTGTAATGTGCTTGTCAAAAGAATAAAGAAAATAATAATAATAATAATAATTATGACTTATTAAAGAACGTGTTTCATGCTTGGGTCATCATGTTTTAGGTCAAAGTCCCCATTTAGGACATCTAGGATTTATTTTGAGTCAATGGAGTTATTGTAATTTGAAGAGACCCTTCTTGGGCCTTTGAATCATGTAAAAAGGTTTAGTATTGAGTCAAATATAATTTATGTATCCTCCACACCAATTTGGCCTATAAGAGATCAAGTCGACCTAAGGAAATTAATTTGACCTCCCTTGAAGCCTATAAATAGAAGCAAGTCAAATTCATTTGGAGCATCTCTCATATCAAGCTATTTCGATATCTCTATGGAAGTCGGAGAAGTGTGAAGTGGATCTAAGGAAGGCAAAGGAAGTGCGAGTTGGGTGGAGTCTAAGGAGAAGAAGAAAAACAAAATTTTGGTGCCTCTCTCTCTCTATTTCATGCCCTAGTTTGGGAGATCAAAGTCTTCCAAGTTTCGTTGATGTCGAAAGCTGCTACATAGTCGAAATTGCTGGAAAAGTGGTTGAAGATCTGGGAGGCTGACTTGGTGTGGAGGGAAGGTTTGGTCTTTGTCTAGGGTGAAGAGTCTCAAATAATACTATTGAAAGGAAGAGAATTTTGACTGGGTTTTCTCCTTGAGGGGGGTTTTTCCTTGGCATAGTGCCTATATCCGGTGTCCATTGTTTTATGTGCTTTCGCTTTGGTAATTTCTTGAAGAACTAAAGAAAGACGATATAAATAAAACTTAATAAGAAGTAAAGAACATCACAAGTAATTATCAAGTATAAGAAAATATTTATGCCTTTCTAATTTTCTAATAATTCTTTGCAAGGATGAGGTCCATCCTTGTTTTCCATGCTCTAAAATTAGAGGCTCCTTGAAGTTTGTTCTTAGATTTCATTGATGAGACCATACATAAACTTGTCAATGTTACTCTTATGAAGAGGTCTAGATATCCTTCTTGTAATATCTCTTAATACTTTCTTTCTCTTAAGACTTCACTTCTTCTTATGATCTATCGAGAAACCTTTTATTGAATCCTTTCTTCAGATGATGATATCTATTGATCTTCAAGCTGTCTTTTTCCTTCTTCTTTACCTTAGCTCTAATACCATGTTAGAAAATCAGAAAGGCATAAATATTTTCTTATCTTGATAATTACTTGTGATTTCTTAGCAATCTTATTAACTTCTTTTATGTCTTGTTTATCAGCTTATCATCAAACAACTACCAAAACATAAATGCATGAAGATCAAAACAACAAGGACATAGGATATAGGCTCTTAGCTAGGGCAAAACCCCTCTCCTAGGGGAAAACCCAAAAATTATCTTCTCTTCCTTTAGAACGAAATCAAATGAGACAACCAAAACCCTTGACCAAGAAAAATACCTCCTCCAATCGACCAAGTCAACCTCTCAAATATAGACCTTCCAAATTTCAACTTCTTCAATACTGCATCAATCAAAATTTCAGCCCTAGAGCATCAGAATTTTGGCCTAACTGCAGAACTACAATTTCAACCCTTTTTGCAACTCAAAAACTCGCATGTGTGACGAAAATGAGAGAATTTCAGATCCTTTAACTTGACAGATTATCCTTCCTCCTTCGCATTAGATTCTCCTTCCTTTCTAATATTTTTCGCACCCTTTTCCTTCACTTTCAATTCCAAATCGAACTTGGTTGGATAGATGATCAAATGAGGTTGAATTGCAATTTTATATATAGCCTTTAGGTGTGTTCAAATTCCCTTTATGAGGCTAACTTGAATGGAGGGCAGGACAAATTGGTGGAGGAGCCATATTATACGGATTTACATAAAAATAAATTTTCTTCTTTGACACAAAATTCCCAATAAGGGACTATTACATGATGACAAGGGCAACGAATTATGTCATAAACCCTAGAAGTACCCAATGGGTGCTTTGACCTAGAAACAAAATAAATGAAGCATGAAAGCCATGCTTATAAATAATTTTTCTTTGAAAATAATTTTTCTTTTCTTTCTTTTTACAAATACATAGGAATTGCATAAGACAACAATTATGAAGACCTATACTAGCTACATTTCTCAACAAGAAGAAGGGGAGTCAAATGTGTTATTTCTATTCTCTAAATGTCTCCAATTGTGTAGATGCTCAACAAAATCCCTAAATTAGGCAATGAAAGGCCCCCTAGGTCTCCTCCAACGGACCTATAGCTCTCCAGGGTTAAATATCTCATCAAACAATGGGTAGAAACCCTCAAGTGTGGATGACTCCTCAAAACAAGATTAAAAGGACATGTTTGAGGTTTCCAAGGTGTAGTAATCAACCTCAAATCATGTCAACCCCCTCCTCAATTGAAGGGAGACCCAAGTAGGCCCACATGTGAAAAACAGAAGCCCCCATGACTAAGTAATGTATATTGCAAGGTGGATGTCCCATCAAATGATGTGACACATGCCTCAAAATGTGCACACAAGTTGAGCACTCCAAGACTTGGGATATAGCATAGCATGAGAGGTCTTGGTACATGAAAAATAATCCCAAAGTTATTTCACTAATGTCCTGAGAGTCATAAATTAACTTGGGAGCTTTGATATGCCTTGAGAGCTATGAACCACCTTGGAATTATGAAGATGCTGAAAAATAAGATGAAGCTAACTCGGCTCTCAAAACCAAATGTTTCTTCACTTAAGGGACTATACATACATTAGAGTAAGTTTGTGTTTAAAATGGACCTCATAAAAAAACATGGTTGATAAATTGGAATTCAAATACTAATAGAATTTCAAGATATTGGGTCAACAATAATCGTTTGGTTGGAACTATGGAAATCAAAGATAATTACGTGTCATGCTTTTTATTTGACAATAGTGAAATACAAATAAAAACACTTTATACTTGGGGTTGGAAAATGATTATGTCGGGACTTGGAATAGTTACATCCAACATTTAATAGAGGTTAGTATCTCTCTCGCACAGGACGAGGAAACAATATGCTTGCAGATAGACAAGAAATCTGATAAGCCCTCGATCAAAGGTATTTATTATTACATTTACTCTTCCTTCGATAACCCTCTTGAAAAATACTGGTTCATAATAGTCTAGAAATGGAAAGTGCCCTGGAAATTGGTACTTTTTGGATGGTTTATGTGCAGGAATAGAATCCTTACCTGGGACACCCTTGAACAAAAAGGTTTCCATGGTTTGGGAAGATGTTGTCTATGCCTCAATGACTCTAAGAATGCATTACATCTATTTCTGGAATTTCCTTGGGCGAGGGGCACTTGGCTCTATGTCTTGCGGGAACTCAATATTTTAGAAGGATGGAGGTTTGATTATCTTGTGGATTGTTTTAAATATTGGGTGGTATTGTGTTTAGTACCTAGAAAACTTCCATTTTTCCTGGTCTGGGGTATATGGAAGAGCAGGAACGTGGTGATTTTTTCTGATCATCCTTTCAACATTAAGCTCACTGGTTCCTACATATGTGCCCACTATATGGAGTATTGGGAACAAACGGTTAATAATCCCTAGAGGAAATTGATCGATCGCAGTTCTATGTATTCTTTCCCGAAAGGAAACTTCGAAGGCACTACGCAGAACAAAATTTGTGGTTGTGGTGTTGTTATTTATATATTTATGGTTCACTAATTTCATTTTTGCTGGAGAGGTGGACAGGGGTCAAATAGTAGAGTCAGGCTCATTTCCTTACGGGGCTTGTTATATTGTACCAAGATCTTAATATTGAGGATATCTGTATTTTCGGAGACTCACAAGTTTTTATTTATTGGGTTTATAACGATACATCTTTCATTCCTCTGCATATGGATTATTGGTTGTAGAGAATTATGAAGATCAAGGAACTCTTTCAGACGATCCCTTTTGTACATGTACATAAGGATTTCAACTTTGTGGTAGATGCTCTGTATAAGGAGGGACTAGTTATGTCCTCGGGACACATTAGATTCTTTGATTTCTATAGGGGGAAACATCAATTCCTTCCATTTTGACTAGTGTTGAATGCTACATCTCGGTGTTTTTTTTTACTAGATTTTTGAGAATCCTGAAGAAGCATAATGTTCCCTCAACCTTTAGACCCCTCAACACCATTAGAAGTTCCTTAAAATATGTTAAATACCCTATGGACTCTATGGATATGAAAGGTGTTTATGTCATCTCGTGTTCTTGTGGAACCACATACATCGACGAAACTGGTCGGTCTATTAAAAAGAGGATTAAGGAACATGTTGCCGATATCAAGCATGAGAGGACCTGCTCTTCAGCTTTTGTGGAACATGCAGAAAAGACCAAGCATCATATATGCATTGAGGAGATTAAGGTTATTATGAAGATTTCTCATTTTCATCACTATAAGTTTAAGGAAGCCATTGAAATTGAGAGGAGGTCAAGTAGTATTAATAGGGATGACTTATGGAAAATTAGTAGTTGTTGGATTCCTGCCCTTTCCTCTTAGTTTTTTCTCCTTCTTGATCCTGTGATTTTTGTCAGTTTTCTTATTTTTATCCCTTGTTTATGTTTTCTTCTGATTTCTCCCCCCGAGGTTTATTAATCCTCCTTTGTTTCCATTCTCCCTCTTTATTTTATTTTTAACCTTGATTCGTTTTTCTTCCCCTTCATCTTTAAAGGTTATTTTTAGTTAATTTTCTTTAAGAATAATGTTTTCATTGTTTTAATAACTATCCCTAACCTTAATTTATGAAATATGTCTTAATCTACACACCTTCTCTTAATTAAGTCAATAGTCATAAAAACAAATTTAAACTTTAATTTTATTATTTTGCGTTATATATATATATATATATTAATATTTATTTATTTATTTAAATTATAATTAAAAGAATAGATTCTTATCTTCAATAGAAAATAATATCAATAGTTATTTATATACTTTAACTCTATTATTTAAATTAAATTAATTCTTTATTTGATCACTTTATATATTATAATTTGATTAATCTAAAATATTTTATATTTGGCTTAGGAAATTTTATTTACTTATTTTTCTTATGAGAATTATTATTTAAAAAAAAAGCGTTGCTGTTGCCACTAACGGATCTGCGTAGCCTTAGTCAGAGAACGCAGCACACAACTGTCCCTCAACGGCCTCCTGCTGCTGAGGATCGAGCAAGATGGATTCACCAGAGGATAGAGATCCTCTCTGTGATCACCAACAAGAAAATGAAGGAACAACAAAAGCATTCGCCTCTCTCATTTCTGCAATGGGTTCGGCAAAGAATCGGCAGTCAGTAACTAAGTTTGTTAAAAGATTGGAAGACATCCCTGAAATCTCACTCCCCCTCGCTCTCCCCCGTAGAGCAACTCTGTCCCTGGTGGAGCGTGGATTAGTCAGGAAGTTTACTGGTTTATGGTCCTCACCCAAGACTATCCAAAAATGGGTAGAAAGGAACTAGATTGCATCAATAAATGAGAAAATTTCAATCAGGTTTTGTGGAAGAGGGTACTACACCTTCCACTTTGAAACCAGGGAGGATCGTGATCTGATATTTAGGAATGGCTCATACTTCATGGATACAAGGGGACTGTACCTAAACAGATGGACACCAAATTTTGATCCAGAAATGGATGTACCTAGTGTTGTTCCAGTCTGGGTCAGGTTGTCACATATTCCCCTCCACTGTTGGGGAGATGATTCAATTAAAGCTATAGGAAATGCAGTCAGGAAATACATAGACAGGTGCGAGCCAAAGGAAAATATGCATGCATATGCCAGAATCTGTGTAGAAATGGATCTAGGGAAAGGGCTTCCAGAAGCAATCAAAATCAAAGTGGATCAGTGGACACATATTCAATAGTTGAATTATGAACAAATCCCCTTCAAATGCAAGGTATGTCACGAATATGGCCATTTTGCTAATAGATGTACAAAGAAAAAAGAAAATGAAAATGAAAATATTGAAGATCCAGAAAACAAATGGGAACAGGTTAAAAGAAAGAAGACAGCCAACAAAAAACCCACTCATCCTTCTTCACAACCCCTCATATCTTCTGACCCCCTCCCTTTATCACCAAAAGCAGACAACAATCCTCTCATTAGCCTAAATCCTTTTGAGCCACTGAACCTCTCAGCCCCCCCACCCCCCAGACACAGATCCAGATCTAGATCCTCTCCCCCCCGCCCCCCCACATACTCTCAACCCCTAGCATCCCCTCCAATGTCAAACACTCAATCTCCTCCCCCTCCCTTAGTAGACAAAATTCTAACGAGAAATCAATCAAAGGAAGCACGTCAAAATGTAGAATATAAAAAAAAGTAGGAAGAAAGTCAAACAAAGAACTGAGGGATGAAGCGGTAGCAAAGGAAATGGCATTAAGAACACAATAACCAATGGAATCCTTCTTGGGAAGGAGCTCAGGAAAAAATGATAAAGGCCAACAAAGAGGGAAAGGTCCCTTGCACCACCCAACAAGCAAATAATGATAGTGGTCTCCTGGAATTGCCGAGGAATGGGATCATCCTTTAAAGAAAATGCCACAAGAGACATTCTCACAAAAGAAAATCCAAACATTCTTATGATTCAGGAGACCAAAACAAATAGCCATGAAACTGAAAATACTAAAAAAAAATTCAAAAATTATGAAGGGGAAGCAATACAGGCAACAGGAGCGTCAGGACGAATCTGCACAATATGGAAGAAAGGGCTCTGGGAATTGATACAACAAAAAAAAGATCAGCATTGGATACAAACGGACCTAATGTAAATAAGCACAAAAGAGAAATACAGTGTCATAAACATATATGCCCCCAACCACTACAAGGAAAAAGAGCAATGTTGGGATACCATAAAGGAAGCACTAAAAGAAACAAAAACTGGGAAAATAATTCTCGGAGGGGACTTAAATTTGGTAAGAACTATTGAAGAAAAGTTTGGAGGGACATATCACACAGACCCATCCAGGGATGCTCTGGAAGAGATAATGGAACAACACAACTTAGAAGACATTCCCCCAAACAATTGGAAAATATACCTAGAGCAACAAAAGAGTGTGCAAAAACAACATTAAAGAAACGCTGGATAGAATTATGATTGAAGAAAACATAGCAGCAGTGCACAACTCTATTAAATAATTTTTTTTACATACCACGACATCTGATCATAAGCCAGTGGCAATAATTATGGGCAAAATGGAAAATCAAGGACCACTCCCATTTAGATATAGCCCAATATGGGACAACAATACAGAATTCAGCAAATTAATCATGGAACCATGGGCATCAAGAGTATCAAGATCACCCCAATATATTTGGGAAACAAAATTAAAAAATTTAAGATTCAAGCTAAAGGAATGGGCAAGAACAAAAAAAAAAAAAAAAAGGCGCTGCAACAGAAAATGGACAATATGCAAATTGAAAAAGAAAGCAAAGAAGAAGACAAGGAGGATTATCTAAGAGAGAAGGAGATATTTTTGGAAATGTACAGGGAAAACAGGAAAGAGGAAGAAGAGGCCAGACTAAAATCTAGAACCCTGTGGCTCAAGGCAGGGGATAAAAACACCTCCTTCTTCCACAATACTATGAAGATAAGAAGAGCAAGAAATTAGATAGAAAAAATACAAGCTGACAGTCAAGAGGTCAAAGGTGCAGAGGAACTAAAAAAAAGCAGTCCACAAGCACTTTAAAAAATTATTTTCAGCCAAAGAAGAAATTGTTGAGTATGAGGCTCAAGGCAGGGGATAAAACCTCCTCCTTCCACAATAATACGAAGATAAGAAGAGCAAGAAATTAGATAGAAAAAATACAAGATGACATTCAAGAGGTCAAAGGTGCAGAGGAACTAAAAAAAAGCAGCCCACAAGCACTTTAAAAATTTACTTTCAGCCAAATAAGAAATGGTTGAGTATGAAAACTTCCTACAACATACAAAAAAAAGGACCAAAACGCAAAAATGTGCAAAGAAATAACAGAAGAAGAGGTAGTGGCGGACATATGGAGCCTACATCCAGACAAAGCCCCAGGGCTAGATGGTTTTACAATAACATTCTATAGATTCCATTGGAATACAATTAGAAAGGACTTCTTACGAATGGTGAAGAATTTCTTCAAAAATAAATAAATAGGAAGCAATACAAAATCCTCTTATCTCGCTTTAGTTCCAAAAGAACCCAATCTCTCCACTTTCAATAGATTTCACCCCATTTCTCTTTGTAATCCTCCTATAAGATCATAACAAAAATAATTGCAAATAGAACCAATGAAGTGCTTCCAACAATCATATCTTAAAATCAAGGAGGATTCATGCCCAACCGGAAAATCATAGATAATGTAATTATTGTATAGGAAGCTATACTTTCCAGTATGCAAATAAAAGAAGAAGGAATCATAATCAAATTGGATATGGCAAATGCATTTGACAGGGTCAGCCTCCCATATCTAATGGCAATCCTCAAGAAACTTGGATTTTCAAGAGAAATAATAGAAGTCATCCATGCTTGCATCTCCAATCCTTGGATTTCTCCTCTCATAAATGGAAGGCCCATCGATTTTTTTCAAAGCACAAGAGGCCTCAGACAAGGATGCCCTCTCTCTGCCTTCCTATATATTATAATGGCAGAAACTTTAAGCAGAACCTTGGAAAAACAAAGAAAAGAAAGAAACATCACCAGGCTCAGAATAGCAAGAGGAGTAAAGACAATAAACCACTCTCTTTTTGCTGATGACACCCTGTTGTTGGGAGGGGCATCAACAATAATTGCAAGAAGGTTCAAAAGAATATTGGATGTTTTCCTACAGGTTTCAGGTGGGCTCTTAAATAACACAAAATGCAGAATATATGGATGGAATACCCCTCCCAGAATCATGCAAAGGATTTCACAAATCCTAGAAATCCCCATACAGGAAAAATGGACTCACTTCTTTTACTTGGGACTCCCTATCTCAAAAGAGAACATGAAGGCAGAAATATGGACCAAACAGATTGAAAAAATGAAAACAAAATCCAAAGCTGGGGAATGATGTGGCTAAATATGGCAGGAAGGGTAATATTAATTAAAGCACTCCTAGCAGCATTGCCTATCTACCAATATGCAATAATATTGGCCCCAACAAGTGCCCACAAACAAATGGAGTTAATCTTAAGAAGCTTTTTATGGCAAGGGGGGAACCAAGAAAACAAAAAATTTGGTTTGGTCAGGTGGGAGCAAGTAGTTTTACCATATGAACAAGGAGGCTTATCAATCCAGCTACCTGGGCTCATGAATGCAGCCCTAGGAACGAAAGTAATATGGAGACTGATCACAGGAAAAGAGCGCTGGTGGAAAAAAACACCCATCTCAAAATACATGGACGGCTCTAGGAAAAGACTGCTTAATGGAAATATCCCATCAAGACAATGTACTCAAGCCTGGAAGCTAGTAAAAAAGACAATTCCTTTAATGAGTAACTATATCTCTAAAATTCCAGGCAATGGAAAAACAATATCGATTTGGGAGGATGGGATTATGGGAAAAGAATCACTAAAGAGCCACCCAGAGGTTGAAGGCATTCAAAAATGGATGTTAGGAAAAGGTCTAAATACTCTTCACTCAATCTATCTTTGGAACCAAAGAGAATGACAAGATTGGCAAATCTTAACAATCCCTGCAAATTTGGAGGTGCAATGGAGCAAATTAAGGCAACTTCTTAAAGGGGCAGCACCAATAAACTATGATGAGGAATATAACTTCCTCTGGGATCCAAGTGGTGGAAAATACACAGTCAAGATTGGATACAAAATCCTACAAGAACAACCAAATCAACAAGACTGGGATTTTTGGAAATACAGTCTGGAAATTAGAAAGTTTTCCTAAGATGAAAATGTTTATATGGACTCTCTTAAAAGGGAAGATCTTGACTAGTCAAAACTTAAAAAAGAAAGGCTTCCAAGGCCCATCACGATGCCCAATGTGCTTGCAGGCTGAAGAAACCATTCAACCTTTATTTCAAGAATGCATTTTTGTCAAAGAGTGTTGGAAGCAGCTCATAAGCCCTCTTGAAATCAGTATAAATTTTGAAAAGCCTCTGCCAGATTTTCTCCAAACTTTGGAGAAGGCCTATCCATATACAACAAAGAAGAAAGTCATGATATAGAGGATCTGGAAATGCATCCCAGTAGTTATTTGTTGGCAAATTTGGTTGACGAGAAACAAGTGCATCTTCAAAAACCAAACTCCAAGAATAGGGAAAACCCTCTCAAAAACTTGGGGATTAACTTCTAAAATCCTTAATATCAAAGGAATGGCATCAACAGACTATAACACTCTTCAACAAGAAGAGAAAGATTGGCTCAACAAAGTCGTAATAAATAACAATGGACAAAAAGGACAAAGGAGGACAACCTCAGAAAATAGCTGGAAAATGAGAATGAATGAAGAGGAACTCGCAACTTGGAAAAAAAATCAGAGAAGACATTGTCTCTACTTTGATGGGGCCTCAAAACATAATCATGGAAAGGCAGGGGCAGGGGGAATTATTCTTGATCTGGATGGGAAAGAAAATGTTACATATGAATGGGGACTTGGAGAAGTCTCAAATAATAAGGCTAAAGCCTACAACCTATTAATGGGAAAAAGAATAATAAAAAAAAGAGCAATACAAGATCCCATTATAATAGGAGACTCAGCCATAATAATAGAGGCAATGGCCCATCACAAAAATCCAAGCAATGAGTTATGAATAGAATATATAGGAGAATCAGGAAGAATTTAGAAGGCTCAGGAGATGTAATCTTCAGACATGTCTTGCGAACCCACAACCAACAGGTAGACCATTTCGCTAATCAAGTAGTGAAAAGAAATGAAGGGAGTGTTCCGGAAAACAAAGAGAAATATCACAACTCTGTCCCATAACCTCCATCAAAAGATCACAAGCATGATTTCCATAAAAAAAGTAACAAAGCGCACTCATAAAAGAAATTAAAAAAAAAGGCAGCAGTCAGAACCCAACAAAAGGCATATCTCTGCAATGACAAGCAGAAAGTCACGAGAATTCACAGGAAACATCATAGCAGCTCAAAAAATCGCATTAGTGTTGGCAGCAAGGACGATTGCAATCTTGGTCACAAGAACCACACAACAATCTATCCTATTGGCAAAAGGCATTGGGCAACTTCCAACCTCTACAAATACATTTGGAAACGTAACATACCATGCAACTCCAATCCAAGGCAAAGTTGTATGTTTGAATTGCTCCTCATCTCCCCTGTTTTGCTCCAAGTGTCTCCGCTTTTCCTAAACTCCTCCCTGTTTATTCTTCACTGCCCACGAATCCTGCATCCCGTCATCTCCTCCAAACTTCCACCCATCGTCGTTGTGCAAATCCTCAGCTCCCAACCGCACTCCTCCACAAACGATCATCCCCGCCTCATAACTCCTCCCTCCTCAGTGACCCTCCTTCCCGACTGTCACATTCAGGATAACCAATCTACAACAAGCAGTAAAGTTCAGAACAAAAGACAGGCAGGCAGCAACAACAGAAGAAGGAATATCTCAGGTAAAACAAGACACAGGAAGCACAACAATACAAGGAACAACAAGTAGCACAAGAGGAAGAAGAAGAAAACAAATCAAATGGAATTCAACCCCATTGAAAAGGTAGTGAGCAATGATGCATGTCCAACACGCAAAGCGGACAAATTTATGATCCATCGACTACAAGAGTCACTTAAAAGATATCAAATCCGAAATGAGAATGGAGTATAGCTACCAGAAAAGGAACATGGAAATGCAAAAAGAAGAGATCATGGCACTAAAAACTAAATGCAAGCACTTAGAAGAAGCAGTGACATACTAAAAAAACAACACTATGAGAAATGAAGGAGAGAACTCGGTCAACTATGACAAGAAGGAACAACCATCTCAGGAGGAGTTAGTCTACAAGCCATGAAAAATTCTTAGAGAATCCATGTTATGTAAATTTGCTTTTTTAGTAGGTCAATATGTTAGGCAGTACTCAAGAATAGTCATAAAAATATATGAAGTTTTGAAATCATGCATAGGAGAAGGGACTGCGCTCCGTTCTCTTTCCTTAGTTTCTTTCTATGCTACAACTGATTGTAATAGGAGCTTGCTCCACCACAACTTTTGGTAATATATCCACTATCCAACCTTGTTAAAAAAAATAAAAATTATTATTTAAATAGCCCCAAGGGTTAGCTCAATTGGCCGAGTCCCTGTTGTTAAGTACCTCGCCGATCGGGAGGTCATAGGGTCAATTCTCCTCGATGCCCTTAGTTTGACTAGAGTTGACAAGTGTCATATTCAAATTCACCAGTTTGGCTCAGAGAAGGTGAAATTGTCTAGTTAGCTCCAAGGTGGAATTTGATTTGATTTATTTAATTAAATATTATTTATATATTTTATGTTATATTAATATATTTTAAATTATAATATATATAATATATATATATATAATATATAAATATATAGATATATATATATTACTAGTTAAATAAACCAAAGTTTCAAATTATGGGTTGCAAATATATTAATATGGTAATTAAACGTTAAATGGTCGCATATGGGTTGCACATATATTAATATGGTAATTAAATTATAAATGGTCGCATATATTAATGGTTATGGCAAAAATTATGGGTTGGGCAAAAGCGGGTTTCAAACTTGTGACCTCTTCCTCCTAATATAATGCTTTACCAATAGACCACACCCATGTTTGTTTAAAAATGATGCCCACAATTTGGTATTAAAGCATACAAAATTGCCGATGGTGGGGTGGTGGGAGCCATCCCTGTGGGCCAGCCCCCACCCCATATGACCTCCACCACGCGACCATGGGCCAACACCAAAGTAAGCATGATTAGTGTGCCATTAATCTGGGTTTATCATTAATTAACCCAAGTTTAGGATGGTGACAGTTTTGGAGGCTCACCAAATTAGGCAGAAACTGCCAGTTTTGGCGGACTTAACTGGAGTCTCCCCAGATTTAGTGGAGGTTTTCTAGGAAAAACTGTTTGAGCCATAACTTACTCAATTCTCAACCAAATTTCGAAAATGAATAGTCATTTTTGGCTAATTAGCATGCTAGGAACTCATTGGAGTAGGTTTCATAGGCAACATAAGTCATCTACAGGTGTTTTTGGTCACTTGAATATTTTTGAAGCATAGGGCCACCAAGTGTTGGAGGTCATTCCCAGAGAAGCTGGTAACCAAATTGAGTAAAAAAATAGTCATTTCTCATATATTTTAATGTTTTAAACTCATTGTAATAGGTTAAAAGAGCATTAGATGCATGTAACAATAATTTGAGCACTATTGAATCTAATACAAAGGCCCACACTATGAAGCTGGACTAAGGAGATGTAGCCTAGGAGGGGTGAACTCCTTCAACAAAAAATTGTGTATTGAGCTCTGTTATTTGTGCTTGCTATGTTTTTATATGTTGTTGTTCAGCCATTTAAATTCATGCTTTTAAGTTCACGCAAAACACTTAATTTCACCAAGTTATATGAATTGACAATCACATGCTCATGGATAAACTCTTTATGGATAAGCAAACCAAAGCAAATTTTTTTATATATCTGGAAATGATACTAGCACAACATTAACTAGCAATCAATTTTTATATCAAGGAGGTATCAGAGCGCAAGGTTGCTTGCTTGATTTGCTTGAAGGGTTTAATGGTTGTAAAATTGTGATGCTTACAAGGTTAAGGTTGCAAAGAGGAGAAGGGAAGCTACAGATAGCTAGTCCTGAGATTAGGACAAGAAGGAAGAAGGTTGAGAAAGCACCATCCTCACCCAAAGGACTACTCAAGGCAACACCTGAATCACCTCAAGTTCCATCTCCATCAGTTGAGATAGAAGAGGCACAGATTGCACAAGAGGCTGAAGTGATCGAAGAGGTACAATTAGTACAAATTTCTGAGCCTAAATCCATAGCCATTATGTTTGGAGAAAGAAAGCATGAAAGCCCCTCTTTAGAAGAGGAAGAATTCAAGAAATATTTCTATACTTTGACTGAGATGGTTAAAGTCCTCTATGAAGAGAGGAACACCAGAATGGTTGGAGAGAGTTCTAAACCTCCACATGGAGAAGGAAGCTCAGAGGACAAAGAAAATGAGAAGAAGGATTCCAAAGGGAATGGTGGAAATCCACCTCCATATCCACCATCCTCATCATCTTCCTCATCATATTCACCATCTCACACAACATCATCTTCCACTACCACCATTGCCCATGCTCATTCCAAAACCCCAAAAGGAAAAACTCCATTACTGAAATTGGACATAAAATTCAAACTTCCCATGTACAATGGAGAATTGAATGCATAAAAGTTGGAAAATTGGATTCGATAGTTAGAGGTATACTGCAAAATTTAGAACCTTCAAGAAGACGACATAAAGATCTAGTTGGCTTCACTGAAGCTAGAAGGAGCTGCACTAGTTTGGTGGGAACCAAAGACTCAAGAGGAAATACAAATCCATGGTGAGATATCCATTTCTTGGGTTGAATTTGTTTCTGCAATTAAAAGACAATTTTATCCTTAGCCTGTATGCAAAAAGCCATTATGAGTTGGCAGAATTTTAGATAGCTTAAAAGCCAAATAGTCCAAGATTATACACAGGAGTTTAGGAAGAGGGCTTTATTGTTGGGAGTAAACTCGAATTCACAAGGCACACTCCTGAAATATATTGGAGGTTTACATTCCTATTTGCAGCATACTATCCTTATGTTTAACCCAAGCAACTTAGATGAAGTATTTGTGCAAGCCACACATATTGAGGCAAGGGGAAAACAAAACATAGAGGAAAAAGGTGAAAGTGAGGGTAAGGGAAAAGAGAAGGGAGGAAATTGGAAGGGAAAGAAGAATGCAATTATAAAAAAAGAGAAGGAAAAACTCACATGCAAAAAATGTTCAAAGACTAGCCATGATGAAGACCATTGTTGGCAACTTCATCCAAAATTAAAACCAGATAGATTGAAAACCAAAGAGAAGGGAAAAACTGTTGCTATAGCTGAAAAAGACTTAGGGTCAGATTCATGAGATGAGACAAAAATTATAGCTATGGGTTTGAAAGGTCAACATGTTCAAAGTACTAGTTCCTCAAATAGTCACAACAACACTCCAAATGAAGACAAAAGGGAAGAGTTGTTCACTATCAAAATAATCTCAAATCATACCAAGATTGATGCACTCTTTGATAGTGGATCACAAGAAAACCTGATTTTAGAAGACTTAGTTAAAGAGATTAAACTTGAAATCGTACCACATCATAAACCATACCCTTTGGGTTGGATAGTTAAGGATGCCAATTTACAGGTTTCAAGGAAATGCATTTTTAGATTTTCTATTACTACAAACTTTGTTGAGGAAGTCGAGTTAGACATGGTTCCACTTGACATTTCAGGAATTATCTTGGGAAGTCCATATTTGTATGACATGAAAGTGGTGTTTCATTGTTATGAGCACAAATATCATTTGCTTAAAGATGGGGAGAAGTATATTGTGAGAGCTCATCGCAGGAAACTAAACATTTCTTTAGTTAATGCAGGACAAATGAAGAGGCTAGTGAATGCAAGTCAGAACTTGACAGTGTTGATGATCAAACAAAGAGATGTTTTGAATCATACTTTTCATAAATATGCTTATGTTTGTAATGAGTTGTTTCATAATGATAACAGGTTGCCTTTGAAAGAAGGTGAAAAGCATTTGCAGCAACCAACATTGGTGTTGAGTAGTGTTGAAAACAAGGTGTCAGTGCAAGAAGTTACAAAGGTCAAAGAGAAGATGACAAAGCATCTTGGAAAAGAAGGCATGGGTTTCACAAATGTTCATTGCTAGTTTCGAAAAGGCACATTACAATGGCGAAGAAACTTGGGCAAGAGTCAACTCAAATATAAGGCAAAAGCAGCTAAAAATCGCCATAGAGATAAAGTGCAAGGTGAGAAAGATTCCAAGTTTCCTTTGATTGTTGACTAAGGTAGGAACAAGATGTTTTCTGCAAAATTAGATTTTTGTTATGCAAATTCATAAATATTGTAGCATGATGGTGTCAAAGGCAGCAATAGATGGTCGTCGGAATCAAGGAAAATTTTAACTTTTTATGAAAAGCTCCAAATGATGAAATTAGGAAACTTTCAATGGATAAATACTAGAAGGATGAGGGAACAGTCCCCTTGTCAACATAATCAGTGATCAAGAGAGCTTTTGGGGTCCAAAAGGCTTCTAGTGGGGAGGAATGATCAGGGATCAGTAATTTACCTAGAAATGAAAATGCTCAGAATTGCTTTAGACCTGAATGACCGAATAGAGTTCTTCACCAGGATTCCAACACCATGAACGGTTTAAAAAACTGACATCGTATGCAAAAGTTAGAGCTTCTGAAAGTTTGGTAAAAAAAGTCAAAGTCAAAGTTTGACTAGAGTTGACCAGATGCCCAGTCAGCATGCAAATAATATTCTTGAGTTTCAGCTAGTGACACTGTGACAAGTGTCATCTTCAAATTCGCCAGTTTAGCTCATAGAAGGTGAAATTTCCTAGTTAGCTCCAATGTGGAATTTGATTTTATTTATTTAAATAAATATTATTGTATATATTTTATGTTATATTATATAGTTTTTAAATTATATATATATATATTTCCATTATTAATTAAATACCAAAGTCTCATTAAGCCAAAGTTTCAAATTATGGGTTGCAAATATATCAATATGGTAATTAAACGTTAAATGGTCTCATATATTAATGGGTATGGCAAAAGAGTATGGGTTGGGCAACCACAAGTTTTGAACCCATGACCTCCCCCTCCCAATATAATGCTCTATCAACAAACCAAGACCATGTTTATTTAAAAATGATGCCCACGATTTGGTATTAAAGCATACGGAATTGCCAACGGCGAGGTGGTGGGAGTTAGCCCTCCGGGCCAGTCCCCACCCCATATGACCTCCGCCAAGCGACCAGGGGATAGTGCCAAAGTACAAGCGTGATTAGTGCACCATTAATCCAGATTTAGCATTAAATAGCCCAAGTTCAATATGGCAGCAGTTTTGGAGGCCCGCCAAATTAGGCGAAAACTGCCAGTTTTGGTGGACTTAACTGGAGTCTCTCCAGATTTAGCGGAGGTTTTCTAGGATAAACTGTTTGAGCCATAACTTACTCAATTCTCAGCCAAATTTCGAAAATGAATAATCATTTTTGGCTAATTAGCATGCTAGGAACTCATTGGAGTAGTTATTAGAGGCATAATACATCATCTATATGTGTTTTTGGTCACTTTAAGATTTTTAAAGCCTAGGGCCACCGGGTGTTGGAGGTCATTCCCAGAGCAGCTGGTAACCAAATTGAGTAAACAAATAGTCATTTCTGATAGATTTGAATGTTTTAAACTCATTGGAATGGTTTCTAAGATAATTGGATGCATGTAACAACAATTTGAGCACTATTGAAGCTAATACAAAAGCCCACACTATGAAGCTAGACCAAGGAGATGTAGCCTAGGAGGGGTGAACTCCTTCAACAAAAATTTATGTATTGAGAACTATTATTTGCGCTTGCTGTGTTTTTATATTATATTGTTCAGCCATTTAAATTCATGCTTTTAATTTCATGCAAAACAATATATTTCACCAAGTTATATGAATTGACAATCACATTCTCATGGATAGACTCTTTATGGATAAGCAAACAAAAGCAAAGAAAATTTTATATTTGGAAATGATACTAGCACAACATTAAATAGCAATCAATTTTAGATCAATTTTCCTAAAACTACTCTTCAAGAATCAACACAAAATCAAACAATTTGTAAGGGATACAACAACTTGTGTGCATATGTTCCTCAATGATGCTTATATACTTGGAGAAGTCCCCAACTTCAAGATTTCCAAATCACTCAGAAAGTCTCTAGGTGAAGAGCATCCAAGAGGAACAAAACCTTAAACCTCTCATTGAGTCCCAACCCTCTAAAAATAGAAAAATGAACCAAGTCCATAAAGCCCTTTGGTAAATTAGAACTAAAAAAAACCAAAGAATCATTGTGAAACTAATTGGGTTAAACCTTTAGCTCCAAGGTATCACCCTTAATGATCAATCCTCTACCTCGCATGCATAAGTGTGAGGGAGGTATGCTGTGGCATGTTATAGATAATTCTTTTTTTGTTTCTTATGATCTTTCACATCACTTTTCCATTAATTTGAAATATATTTATGATGGGATTGTATTCCTGGGAGGCGTGATTTAAAGCCTCCCCATTTATATGTAGCAATCCTTCATTTAACGATGCCCCTTTATTTTCCATTGTATCTGCCAAGTGGTTTAAGGCCTTTGACACTTAATAAAATTCAATAGATTCAAAGCCTCTTTCCAACCCTTGAGCTCTTCTAATCAATCTAGAGAGGCTTAAGTTCTAAGATAGAGTCTAGTTTCACATTTTTCATATTATGATCGACAAATCTCCAACAACAATTAGGCTTTGATTCCCCTTGATTTAAAAATTATTAATCCCTTGAAGGTAGTTAATGATTTTGCTTGATTGTCTATGGATGCCCCTGAACCAAGCAAAACTTATTTCAAGGTTTCCTCCAGGATCAAAGATGAAACCCCTCACACTTACCACCCGCACACTTTCCACCTCATAAAATTATCGATGTAATGGTTAGTGTCCAATCTTAAGGATGACAATCAAGGGGGCTTGATCAACTTATTTGTGTATAGAGAGTCAAATGCAAGCCTCATGTATTTGGTCACTACCTCTAAGTGCCCCCATGGGCTCCTCAAAGTCCTAAATACCCTCATGGACATTAAGCCTTGATTATCGATAAAAAATCTCATTTTCGACTTATAGGTCCCACCCCTTTAAACCTAAAAGTTCATTTAAAAAAAAATATTATAAAGGCAAACAACCACAAACTTTGAAAATGAAAAAACCTAAAACAACAAACATTAACCAATCTACATAAATAAAGTTGCTTGAACTAAAAAATCAACTATTTAATATTTATTAATATATTTTTTGTTATTATTCAAATAATTTGAATACAAACGTCTTGTAATTTAAAATATAATATAAATTGTATTGTTACTGAAATAATTTGTATATAAGCTTTCTATATTTTTCAAACTAAAATTAAATTATATATACTAAATAGATTTTTTCAATTAGTGTTATCTCCGGTGATTGGAAAAAATGGTTGTTATCTTAGCCACTTAGGTTTTCAATCCCCATAAGTGGTATGATGATGAAAAATATTTTTATAATAACTTTATGCCTATGAATATTGATCCTCACTCTCACTCTCAAATTGAAAGAAAAAATAATTTATAATTTCATATATATATATATATAATATATATATTATAACAAGTTAAGTTTTAACCTAACAATAAACTAAAATTCTCATTAATTTAATATGAATTTATTGTACATATAATCTATCTTATATGTATTTTTAAAATGTTATAACCTAATGCTGAAACGATTTTATGTTATTGTAAGATTATAATAATAATGCTACTAATAATAATAAGGAAAAAAAGAAGTTAATGGTTTTTTCCTTTAATTCATCAATTATTTTTGGTTTGTTAATTGATTTGTTAATTTGTCTTAGTTTTGGCCGGATTATTCGAAACTGCAATATTCACAATACCGCGCGGTGAATCAAACTGGAATTGATCTGGAAACCTCCAATTTCAATTGGCTCCACTACTTTCCTGGGAGTCAGATTCCATTGCTCGGTCCAGTTCGAATGAATTATTGATAATTTGAGGGTGGTTTGATAGGACAAATCACGCTCTGTAGGAATTTGAAACAGGAATCAGTTTTGGAGACCTACATTCTACAAACTGACTAAGAGTGTTTTGTTTAATATTCGGAGATAAAGGAAAAATACCTTTTGTTGATACCTTAGAGCAAACACTTGCATATGAAAGTATTGTTTGTAGAGTGACAGTGAAAAAACATTTTCATTCTCATAGTTTAGTTTAATATGATTTAGAAGGTAACACAAAATCATTCTATATATAATATATATATTATATGAAATATATATAATATATATTAAACTGTATATATTTATTTATTTATTGTAACATATAACGTAAGCTGATATGATTTTTATGTTATTATAAGATTATGGTTATATATATATATGAAAAAAAATTTGTTGATGTTTTTTTTAATTTCAATAATTATTTTTGGTTAGTTAATTTGTTTTAGTTTTTAATTAAGAAAATATTTTTCATAAAGAATGTGATTAAAATTGGTTTTAAAGGATTTGAGAAAGAATCTATTCAACCTTGACAACCATGACTCAAAATATTTTTTTTTAGATATATTTCTAAATTCTCCGAGACTCTATATATAAATCTTCTAAAAAGTTCCTAAAAAAAAGCAAAAATTACAATTCATGTGATACACTGGCTATATCTTCAAATCTTTGGCTATTGGATCTTATTTTTCCTTCTTATTCAACTCTTAAATTGTTGGCTCGTTAAGATATGGATGCTCTAGATACTTTATATTTACTAAGTTGGCTGAGAGAGAAGTATAATTGTTGCTCTTGGAGAGATGTAGTTTTATCTCTTCCATTTGGGCTCTAATGCATCCCATCTCATTTTTCGTTTTCGTTCAATTGAGTTTTATGGTCAATAAGTTGTTCCATAGCCACAGAGAGGGTAGAGACTAATTAGTTGTACTAGAGTTGAAGCCTCAGAATGGTAGAGGCTGCATCCTCCTCTTCTTGCATCTATGCTAAATTCTCCAACAACTTGAAATTTAAAAAAGAAAAAAAGTGAGTAACCAAAAAAGAAAAAGTAACCTGACAACCCAATGTATTGTTGGGATGTGACCGACCAGGGGAGAGACCAAGCCTTGAAGTAGAGAAATTAGAGCCAAGAACCCACCGAGAAGGCTCTGCAAGGGAAAAACTTCCCAATTCAAAGAGGAAGGATGCAAGGATAACCCAGATAGGACAAAAACATAGGTCATCCCCACTTTAAACCCATATTCCAACTCCAATACACCAAGCGAAACAAACTAATCCATGAGCCAGTTTCCTTGTCTCCCACTTCACAAACTCAATCTCCCAACTAACATCGTATATGAACAGGTCCCTCAGCAAAATTAACTTGTGGCTGTGATAAGCAAAACTCCTAATAAGCCACTTTGTTATAATTCTCCTTGAGCTAATCTCCCACCTTTGTGGGATGAACCCCTTACACAGTTGAACAACTCTTATGATGAAGACCTTCTTATCATTTCGCTTGGTTCTTGTACATGAAATTTTATGGTCCATAATTGATTGATCTAAGAATCGTGTGGTAGGAAGATATCTACCTTCTAAGCGAGCAGATGGGACGTTGGATCTAATGAGGGCAGAGGAAAGTGAATGTAAACATTAGGCGTATCTAACATTTGATCCAATGAGCACTTGTCTTCCAAGAGTAACGTAGCTAGCTTTATTTTCCCCCATGTGATTTGATAGTTGATTCTCATTAAACCATTGCTTTGAGTGATGTCTTTTTTTCAGAAGAAAAAAACACTGATTTTATATATGAAAAAATCAGTACATATATCATAAATTTTTCTGCTATTCTTTTCAAGACCAGTAAAAATATATTGTCCTTATCTTCATATGAGGAAAAAAAAAACCAAATGAACGACACAATCCTCCTCGAGGATAAATTATTCCCAACAAAAACATTTAGCATATATGTTCCAAGTAAGTGTTGGCATTATGATGCATGTGTTGTACTTGATGGAAACCCACTTGTAGCAGAACAACTCACTTGTATATGGTAACTAGATGAATCTATGTAACTAGGTGAATCTACAGGAGAGATATCAGATGTGACAGAATGCATGGCAATTTTGTTTACAGACGTGACAAAATGCAAGGCAGTTCAAAGGAATCATTTTAGAAGTAATATGGGAAATCACATTATAACAAGCCTATTAAGAGGGAACAAAGTAATGGTACAAAAGAATAGGATGAAGGAACAAAGGACTACAGATTAGAATCAAGAAATTGAAGAAAGAGAATGGTTTAAGAAGTATATGCTGGTTCACCTTGTCCAAGTAGAATATACACACGGCTTATGGAACGGAAGAAGCGTATACGTATGCACGCACTTTCACTGAAGGAAAAGTGTGTATGGGATGGAAAATCAAGGTTTTGGTCCAAGGTATTTGGTCTGAGGTATTTGGTCCAAGGTATTTGGTCCGAGGTTTTGGTCAAAGGTATTGACCTGAGGTATTTGGTCCAAGGTATTGGTCCGAGGCATTTGGTCCAAGGTATTGGTCCGAGGTATTTGGTCCGAGGTATTTGGTCCGAGGTATTGGTCCGAGGTATTGAGAAAGGCCTAAAACTATATAAGGAGGAGAAGATTAAAGGGATAAGAACACAAGAAATGAATATCTTATGAAGTGCTAGAATGCATTTTATGGGTTTTTGATGCTTTTCTTGATCTAGACTAAATATGCACCTGAGCGTTGATGATGGATGAAATGATGGATCAGGATCATAATGACTTATCATTATGTGATCTATAAATGGATGGGCTAGATCTGATTGCTAACACATATTTTATCCTTTATATGTGATGATCTGGGTATGTCTGAAGTTGGGAATTGCAACGGAGTTATAAGTAAGTATTTGTAGATCTATACACTGGTTCGCTTTGGTGAAGGTGCGTATACATGTTGGTTCATGTTCAAGGATGACTAATCTATCAGATCAATGTTGTTGGTTTACTGTTGTTTGTCAATGAAGTCTTCTTAGATCTGAAAGTAAAACTGAATGCATAAAGAGTTTGTGTTTCATTGATTAATTGATTGAGAAAGAAGGGTGATCCTTGTTGCTATATGTTTATAACTATGTAATATGACAGTAGATCTTCAGAATGTCATTGATTGGTACAGTTTGTGGTTCATAGGTTTTATGATTCAGTATATTTAGAGGTATACACAGGTTGGGCAAAAGGAAGTAACGTATACACGTAAGTTTTCTTCATTAAAGGAGCATATACATTCTGACACATGCCTTTTGAGCTTACAATTAGTTCTGGTTGTTGAAGTAGTGTTCTGGGTTCATATTTGTGTACTGGTTACAGTGATTTATCTATTCCAGTTGATTGGTTGAATTTAATTAAGTTTGAATGAATGGTTGATTCTATTGTGTCAGAGGTTCAGTGATTGTTTGATTCAGTTGTGTTAGAGATTCATAGGTTTTAGTGATTGATTGTTTCATTTATATAAGAGATTCATGATTGAGTTTCAGTTATATCAGAGATTGATTGGGTTTCAGTGATTGGTTGATGCAGATGTATTTGATGGTTGCATTGCAGTGGTGATCGATTTTGAGCTTCAATGTTACTAATGGGTCCAGTATGAAAATTTGATGAAAAGAGGCCTTTAGATTATGGTGTTGTGTTCCAGGAGTATCCAATGTGAAAAT
Source organism: Pinus taeda (assembly GCA_000404065.3). Classification (NCBI taxonomy): domain Eukaryota; kingdom Viridiplantae; phylum Streptophyta; class Pinopsida; order Pinales; family Pinaceae; genus Pinus; species Pinus taeda. The sequence continues at coordinate 102,636 of APFE031563905.1, forward strand.
TTATGAAACATGGTCCCTGGAGGAAGACAGAAGGTCGTAGCCTTCTATAGGTTGGCGCCTACGTACTAGTAAATGGATCAGCTAGTACAAGAGCCAAGGGGTTGGAGCTCCCTTCCAGTAGCAGCTGGAAAACGAGTGAAGGTTGGAGCCTTCTATAGCCCGGCGCCTACGTACTAGTAAACAAATCAGCTAGTACAAGAGCTAGGGGGTTGTAGCTCCCTTTCAGTAGAAGCTGAAGAACGAGAGGAGGTTGTAGCCTTCTGCAAGTGGGTGCCTGTGTACTGGTATGATTCTGCACCAATACAAGATTGTAAACAGATTTTCTTATTATTAAGAGAAGACAGAGATGACAACAGCAAGTGGTTTTCACCCACATTGGGTTTCCACCTTAAATCTTGGTGTTCATGTGTGTTACTTATGTGTGATGGTTTATTCTGTTATTACTGCACATGGTTACTGTTTAATGTTTAATAAAGTAATGATGCACTGATTAAAGATCAATATATGATGAATTAACTGAATCATAAGTTAACTGGATATACGTTGGTTGCCTTAAGAACAGTTGCGTGCACACGCGAGTTCCCTTCTCTAAAGTAGCGTATATAAATCTGATTATGGAAATGAAAAAGTTATTGATTTGTAAATACTGATTCACACCACCCCCCTCTCAATATTATTTCCAACAATTGGTATCATAGTGGGTCCTTTGGTAGAAGCTTGATTGCTTGAAGGAGATTCGTAGTAACAATGGGAAAGAAGAAAAAGAAGAAAGCACCTCAAAAGAAAAATACATCTCAAAGGAATTGTGACAGTGGGAGAGACGATTGGTCATTATGTGGAAGCAACTATTCAGATTCAGAATCATCTCAGAATGAAGATGAACAAGCAATAGAATTATCAAGTATGAATTTATTGTCTTCTGGTGATACACTTCTCTGTTCATTTGAAATAATGAATGTGACAACGAAACAACTGAATTTGCTCTTATGGATGAAAGAGAAAGAAATCAAATAGAGGTATAATTTAAAAAGCTCACAGACACAATTAGAAAGAAAAAATATCTAATTGATAAATGGGAATGTGCCTACAAAGAAGAAGTTACCAGATTAAAATCTCAGTTGGAGGAAGGAAATAAAGTAAGGAAGTAATACAAGGAAAAGGAAGATCAATGTCAAAAGCTGCAGTATGTAGTGACATCATTGAGAAATGAAGTGAATGAAAAGGACACAACAACCAAGGAACTTATAGAAAGAACCAGCTACTATGAAGGTCTTGAAGCTGTGGTCATTTCTCTAAAAGAAGACCTCAAAAATTCAAATAAGCAGAATGAAGAACTACTCCAAGCATTTGAAGAACAAGAAAATGAAGTTCTCGAATTAAGGCAACAAGTCGAAGAAGGAAGAAAAGTTGAATAAATCATGAAGAAGTAGTATCTTGAAAATGAAGAGAAATATCAGGTTGAGGTAAATATCCTAAAAGGTAAATTAGAAGAAAAGGATAAACTTTTACGATTTCAACATAGTACTAGGATTTTGGATGATATTCTTAGTAGTCAAAGGTCTTCTGCCATCAAATCTGGTCTTGCTTTTCATAAAACTATTAAAGGTGAATCTAGCTCACAAACTGAAGCAAGGAACTCTAGTGCAAAATCTGAAATGCTCAACAAGGAGATAATAGGTCAACCCCATCAACAACCAAGGAAAGAAAGTCTTCAAAGAAAATCATTTACTCCTAACCATGGAACTATTAATCAATTCTTTCCTTTGATGAATAATGTTGAATGTTTTATATGTCATAATTTTGGACATGTTGCAGCTAGATGAAAAAGTAGAATGGTTCAAGCAAATAACAATCACACAGAAAGATCATCAGCTTCCAGGTACTGTAAGGGATATTGTTTTTCTTGCAATATGTTTAGTCACAAATCCATTGATTTCTATAGAAGGAATATGAAACATATAAGATGTTATGCTTGTAACAAGTTAGGCATATAGCAAAAGAATGCAAGAGCAAATTTTGGCCAACATACCAAAAGGAACAAACATCATCACACTCCAAGGTATGGAAGAAGAAGGAAGTACAACCATAAATATGTGGCATAGCTTAGTATATAGACAGAACAGATTCAGAAGGAACTGAAGTATGAAATTTCAGTGTCCTAATTCTCATACACAGTTATCATGAAGACAAGTCACGTATATACCCAAGTTAGAAGCTGCACAGTCACATATATGTTGGTTTGATGAAGAAGAAGTGGGACAGACTCAAGAAAAGGGGTTTGATATGGTTCGGTCAATTATCAATTATCTTTTCTGTTATGATTGATGATGATTACAGTCTGTTGATGATATGTATAATTTGTTGATGACTTGATGTATAACTAGTTGATGATGATGCCTTGATGATCCTTACTGATATATATGCAATGATCAGATCTAACAGTGAACAGTTGGCACAGGTTTAGGAGGAGAATATGCTATGCTTCTAATAATGCATTGTTGGCATTATGTTTAGAAGTATTTGGTACTTATGTTGTTGAAGTGTTTAAATGATACATCATACTATGTTGTAGTCATTAGTTGCCTATTTCAGATGATACTTATATTGCTTGAGCCACATAGTTGTTATTGAGATCAGATTTATGGATAATTGTGGATAACCTTTTTGATGATGCATACAATACATATGATATGTTTTTTAGATGATGATATTCATAAGGACAAGAGAAGTACAAATCTTGAGTACACAACTTCGTTATTTGATGATGAGTCACTCATTTCTTTTATGTTGTTGTCTTCATGCCTCCAAAGATGCATAAAGTTCATAACCTATAGTTCTTGGCTCTCACATGGTTGAGGATTGCTGATGTTGATGGTATCAAGAAAGCTTGACAAATTACTATGAGCTCATGGTTTCCTAGATACATATTGCTATCTGTTTGATGGATATACATTATGCTGGATACATGGATGATTACTTAAGTTTCATATTGTTAAATGTTGTTGGTTGGCTAAGAGAATGGTGTTATTGCAGGTCTCATGAAGACATGCATATTCAGAGACATGACTTATTTAGTCACATAATGATGATGCCTTCTTACTTTATGATGATAGGTTTGATATTCACATATGATGATTATCATGGTTAATGCTTATCAGATGTGGGATGTTCCCTAGAGATGATACATGGTTGATATATTGAGGGTTCTTGTGGAAAGATCATGCAGTTATTGATGATGATGTTATGATCATAGATGATGACTATGGTGTTTTCACATGCATATGATATGATGTGAATGATTTTGTGTTACTGCTTGGAGATATGACATATTCTTAGTTGATTCATGGGAGGTTATGATAAGGATCTTTCTACCAAGGAAACGAATCAAGTTGATCTTGATGAGATCAAGAGGATGAGTTGATATCTATATACGGCATACTTTGTCACAGGTTGATGATATTTACTTTGTCATATATTCGGAACTGATGATGGACATATACAGGTTGCAGGTCTGGATGTTGTTGACAGATGCTTATGGTGCAGATCATATATGGTGTATGATAGTTGCTGATGACTATCATGGTCTTGTTTAGATCTTTGGTCTTTGTTATAAATTTCATGTATATCACTCGACGAAAAGGTCATATAAAGGCCCATGATGTAATAATATGTCTCTATCTGTCATAATATTTTAATGGGTCCTTTTGGTCATATGATGTAATTTATACTCCACTATGCATGGGAAGGATGATGTAATAATTTCTATATTTTAGTCATGTGTAAGCATTTTGTATACCCTCACTTGGTTGGGTAGAGGAGTCAAATTTGGTATATCCCCACTTGGTTGGGAGATTGATGTATGTATGAGTCATTGGTGATAGGAAGGTCATACTCACATAATTGAGTTATAGAGTCATGATATTCTTCTAGAAAATATATTTGTTGACTCTGCATGTGCTCAAGGGGAGAATGGATGGTATAGTGCATCTCAGCATGTACAAAGGGGGAGTTTAATTTGAGAACTCAACATGTACCTAGGGGGAGCATGATCAATGTTCATATTCAGTTATTCAAATATGAAAGTCTTCATTTTAGTCAACCCTTTACCCTTGATATCAAAGGGGGAGAGTATCTTAGTCTGCCCTTTGCACTTGATGTCAAAGGGTAAGATTATTTTGGTGTTGCTTGTTATCTCTAACACTTTCTACAGCTTTTAGTAATCAACACCAACATGGTTGCCATCAAGTCCAAAGGGGGAGATTTTTGGCATTATGATACATGTGTTATACTTGATGGAAACCCACTTGTAGCAGAACAACTCACTTGTATATGGTAACTAGATGAATATACATAACTAGATGAATCTATAGGAGAGATGCCAGATGTGACAGAATGCATGCCAATTTTGTTTACAGATGTGACAAAATGCAGGGCAGTTCAAAGGAATCATTTCATAAGTAATATGAAAAATCACATTATAACAAGTATATTCATAGGGAACAAAGTAATGGTACAAAAGGATAGGATGAAGGAACAAAGGACTACTGATCAGAATCAAGAAATTGAAGAAAGAGAATGGTTTAAGAAGTATATGCTGGTTCACCTTGTCCAAGTAGCGTATACACACGGGCTCATGGAATGGAAGAAGCGTATACATATGCACACCATTTCACAGAAGGAAAAGCGTGTATGGGATGGAAAATAAAGGTTTTGGTCCAAGGTATTTGGTCCGAGGTATTTTGTCCAAGGCATTGGTCTGAGATTTTGGTTTTAGGTTTTGGTCTGAGGTATTGGTCCGAGGTATTTGGTCTGAGGTATTTGGTTCGAGGTATTGATCTGAGGTATTGGTCCTAAGTGGTTTTGGTCCAAGGTATTGAGAAAGGCCTAAAACTATATAAGGAGGAGAAGAACAAAGGGATAAGAACACAAGAAATGAATATTTTATGAAGTGTTAGATCAAAAGAAAATGTGCATGTTACGGGTTTCTGATGCTTTGCTTGATCTAGACTAAATATGCACCTAAGCGTTTGATGATGGATGAGATCTAATGATGGATTAGGATCATAATGACTTATCATTATGTGATCTAATAATGGATGGGTTAGATTTGATTGCTAACACATGTTTTATCCTTTATATGTGATGATATGGGTATGTCTAAAGTCAGGAATTACAACAAAGTTATAAGTAAGTATTTGCAGATCTATACATTGGTTCACTTTGGTGAAGGTGCATATACATGTTGGTTCGACTCTTCCAAGTAGCGTATGCAAAAAAAAAGCTTGATATTCAAGGATGACTAATCTATCAGATCAGTGTTGTTGCTTTACTGTTGTCTGTCAATGAAGTCTTCTTAGATCTGAAAATAAAACTAAATGCCTAAAGTGTTTGTGTCTCATTGATTAATTAATTGAGAAAGAAGGGTGATCCTTGTTGCTATATGTTTATAACTATGTAATATGACAGTATATCTTTAGAATGTCATTGATTGGTATAGTTTGTGGTTCAGAGGTTTTATGATTCAATATATTTAGAGGTATACGCATGTTGGGCAAAAGGAAGTAGTGTATACATGTAGGTTTTCTTCATTAAAGGAGCGTATACATTCTAACACATGCCTTTTGAGGTTACAGTTAGTTCTGGTTGTTGAAGTAGTGTTTTGGGTTCAGATTTGTGTACTAGTTACACTGATCTGTATGTTCCAGTTGATTGGTTGAATTTTATTAAGTTTGAATGAATGGTTGATTTTGTTGTGTCAGAGGTTCAATGATTGTTTGATTCAGTTGTGTCAAAGATTCAGAGGTTTCAGTGATTGATTGTTTCAGTTATATAAGAGATTCATGATTGAGCTTCAGTTATATCATAGATTGATTGGGTTTCAGTGATTGGTTGATGCAGATGTATTTGATGGTTGTATTGCAGTGGTGATTGATTCTGAGCTTCAATGTTACTAATGGTTCCAGTATGAAAATTTGATGAAACGAGGCCTTCAAATTATGGTGTTGTGTTCCAAGAGTATCCAATGTGAAAATTTATGAAACATGGTCCTTGGAGGAAGACAGAAGTTCATAGCCTTCTGTAGGCCAGTGCCTACATACTAGTAAATGGATCAGCTAGTACAAGAGCTAGGGGGTTGGAGCTCCCTTCCAATAGTAGTTGGAAAATGAGTGAAAGTTGGAGCCTTATGTAGGCCAGCGCCTACGTACTAGTAAATGGATTGAATAGTACAAGAACTAGGGGGGTTGTAGCTCCCTTCCAGTAGAAGCTGGAGAATGAGAGGAGGTTTTAGCCTTTTGCAGGTGGGTGCCTGCATACTAGTATGAGTCTGCACCAGTACAAGATTGTAAGTATATTTTCTTATTATTAAAAGAAGACAAAGACGACAAAAGCAAGAGGTTTTCACCCACATTGGGTTTCCACCTTAAATCTTGGTGTTCATGTGTGTTGCTTATGTGTGATGGTTTATTCTGTTATTACTGCACATGGTTACTGTTTAATGCTTAATAAAGTACTGATGCACTGATTAAAGATCAATATATGATGAATTAACTGAATCATAAGTTCATTGGATATACATTGGTTTCCTTAAGAACAGTTGCGTGCACACGCGAGTTCCCTTCTCTAAGGTAGCGTATATAAATATGATTATGGAAATGAAAAATTTATTGATTTGTAAATACTAATTCACCCCCCTCTCAGTGTTATTTCCAACGGTAAGTCCATATAGAAAACATGTAAACCAAAAATATTATCTTAAACATTAGCTAGTGATCATATTGCCTTCTTTGCACACCACTCCATCTTCTGCAAAACAAAATTGCATATAACCAGTTGGGGCATGTAGACCGAGTTTAGAGAGGCCATCCACCTCCATATTAGCCTCTCAGAAAATACCCTGAAAGGTAATGGACTGAAACTATTGTCTCAACATTACTTACGATCTATCCAACTTTTGAGATGTGTTGGGCCAAAGTTAGATCTTCCCAGCATGTCGTCGACGAGTGACTTGGAGTCACCATAGATGTGGATGTGTTGAATATGTTTGATGTTTGCGAATCAGAGAAACCCCCATAGAGCCAACACGTCAGCCCTGGTGTTAGTACCATTGCCTCCCTGCTAGTTTAGTTTGTAGTAGGAGTGCATAGAAAATTTGATCCAATCTCTGCAGCCACATATACCTACTTGGAAAGCTGCATCAAACATACCTACCAGAAACAAGATGGTGGGATTTACTATCTATGACATGGATACGTGGTTTATTTGAGATTCACGAACCAACAGATCCACCCATGCCAATATTTTGGAGCAGATGCGGGCAAGGTTGACGGGGTTGTCATAAGGAATTCGATGGTTCTGTGATTTCCATAGTTCCCACATAGCATAAAAAGGAATGATTCTTTTGTGTCCCTGAGATCCACCAGTGGAGGCATTATTCCATGGAGATAAAAACCCTATAAGGGACATTTAAATATTGGAGGACATGTTTCCAAACCCGCAAAGAAACTTGAAATTGGAGGAGGAGGTGTAGTACAGATTCACAGGAGCAATAACACAATGGATACTAGCCTGCCCCCTGGTGGCCCCTTTTAGAGAGGCTATCCCACGTCAAGATATTATTGTTCCAAGACATCCATGTGAAGAGAGTGATCTTAATGGGAATATATTCTTTCCAGACAGTCATTTACCAACATATTTTAGATAAATAAATATTATAGTTTATAATATACCTGTAAATATCTTCTACCACCATTGAGCCATGTTGTACTCTACCGAACCATGTAAGGACATATCCCCTCTCATCTTTGAATAACCTATCATTTTAGAGCCCCATCAAATAGTAATTCCAACAATCCACCTGAGGCCCAACCAACCCCATGTCATTTGCATCCTTCCAAACAAGATATCTACCATTCTAGTGCTTGATGATCTATTAGAGAAAAATAAAACCCCTGGAGTGAAGAACATAAATGAAAACATCTGAAAGAATAATTGGTGGCCTAGTCCCAACTATATTATCGATTCCAATAAGAATCTTACACTCGGACCCGAAGGACCATCTTATAAGATTAAGAAACCATCCTTTTATTTTTTTAAACTCTACAAGGAGCCCTTTTTAATGCCTATCTCACCTTGTCTGAACCATTCAATGAAGTGTTGCTTCCTCGGGTACTTATGTTTTATTATATCCTACCAAATCCCACAACCAAAAATAGCCCTCCAAAGTGATTTAATAAAACTTTCCCATCCAAAAATATTTGAATTGAGTAAACCCCAACCTCTGAGACCCTTAGGTCTAGCTATCTTATCCCATTCAGTCAAATGGTATTTAAAATTAACTATGTTACCATACCAAAGGAATTGCATGATAATGGATTCCATTTTCTTCAAAATAGTAATCAGGAGGGAATATAAATGGGACCAATAAGCCGAGACCTATTGTAAAGCCGATTGGATCAGAGTATATCTACCACCCAAAGAGAGCCACATGTGCGTCAATATGTCTAGTCTATGTTGAAACTTATCCAAAAGCTAAGTTTAGTTTCTAATCTTGTAGTTGTTTGGTTTCAAATGAAAACCTAAGTAGTTCATTCCATCCTCAACCTTCCTCGTCCTGATGCCAAATAGATGAGCAATATGTACAATCTCTTGCATTTCCTCATTAGAATATAAAAGAAATGAATTATTACCATTTGTGATCAAGCTCGAAGCCTCTCCAAACCTCTTAATGATAGCATTTAAAACCTCCCATTGTGTTCTAAAAGCCTATCCAAAATCAATGGCATCATCAACAAAGAACAAATGAGTAATATCCACTCGGTCAGCCATTTTGATACCCCTGAAAGTGCTTGAGAGCCTCGAGCCATCCTAATTTTTGGACTGGTTCCATCCATGACCAAAATGAAAATTAAAGGGGAGAGAGAGCACCGTTATCTTAGACCTCTACCATCCTAGAAGAACTTCAAAGGGAACCCATTAATGATAACAAAAAAATTGGCTGAGGAGACGCAAGCCATAATCCAATCTGTAATGTGAAAATATAAGCCCAACTTGATGAGAATAAATCATAGAAAATCCCAGTCAACAGAATCATAAGCATTATGTACGTCTAACTTTAAAATGACATCATCCATCTTTTTTGTAAGTATGGAATGTAAACACTCATGTGTTGTGGTGATGGCATCATGAATCAACCTATCATCCAGAAAACCAAATCATTCACAGGAAATGTGCTCCGATAGTTTATCTTTAATGTGACCTGTGATTACTTTAGGTATGAGCTTATACGTGACGTTACAGAGGGATATGGGACAGAAGTCCTGGAATGAGTAAGGAAGTGAGAACTTCAGGATGAGTGCTAGAAGACTAGAATTGATGGATCCAGAGATGAGGCATGTTAAATGTGATTCCTCCACCATTCCTCCACCATCCTGAGGAGATTCTATCTCATCAAATCATAAAAATGGAGGAATGATTCTACAGTCCAGCCATAGGGCTCCGGACACTTCTCTTTCGAGAAGGATTTTAGGACACACAGAACCTCATCCCCTAATACTAGTCAAAAAATATTCTGATTATCAGCTGCAGTGAACATGCAAGAGAACTCTTCAATCCCCCATATAAGGTCTTCAATCTTAACACCTTCTCGAGTAGAGGTAAAATTCTCAAAGCACTTGACCGCCTCCTGTTGAATCTCCAACATGGAGTACACAATGTTCCCACTCTCTGATTGAATATCCTATATAGTATTCATGGCCCTCCTATGATTAGCATAATGGTGAAAAAAATGTGTGTTTCAATCACCTTCTTTCAACCAAATAGCCCTACTCTTCAAGCGCCATGTTGTCTCTTGAAATTTTAAAATAGTATGCTTCTTCAATTCGAGATCTTTAAGCCTGTTTAAATCCAAGGAGGAGGGGGAGGATGTATCAAGAAGCTTCCCAAGTCTGCCAATATCCACAATAATATCATCGAGTTCTCTTTTGAGCTGGGATTTTTTATGTCGCTTCCAAGTTCATATATGACTTTTCAGTGTCTGGATTTTCGTAATGATCAAATCCATTGCAAAAATACGAGGCTCGCCTTGGACATATCCCCATATGGAATTAACAAGGATGTTAAATTCCTCATCTTCTAACCAGGACCAATTATATTTGAAGGGGATCCCCTTTCAAGACTTCTCCAACTTCCACTGTAAAACAATTGGGGTGTGATCAGAGATATATGACCGGACCATCCACGAGTGAAAGTGTCTAAGAGATTCCATGAGGTTCTTATGAACTAGAAATCGATCCAATCTCTTGCCAATATAATCCTCACCCAACCTGCTATTATTCCAAGTTGCAGACAAGGGAGAGGGAGGGATATCAAACATATGATTATTTGCAATAAGTCCCACAAGACGATACAACAAAGGGTTTGATCTACTACAAGACCCCCAATGTTTTTCCCTGGAAAATATCACATTAAAATCACCAACAATAATAAGGGAACCCATACTCAATAATCCACAAACACTCATACGATCCCAAAAGGATATTCGATCTCTGCAAGGGGTATATAGATTGAGGAGATAGACTTGACCAAAATACCCACACACATGTATAGTCAAGAGAATACCTGCAAAGCATTTATAGGCTATCAAATTAGCCCATCTGGGATCCCATACAACCTCCATACCGTCCGATAAACCAGTGTTGAGAAATCAATGCTAGTAGAATTAGGGTTAGATTTCTCTTTCTTGATAATTACTTGTTAATTACGTTGGCTTCTTTTACTTATTTTTTATACTATCTTTTATGAAGAAATTAACAAATTATGTGTGTATTAAGATCATAAAAACACAAGAGATCACAAAAACACAAGACACAAGATGTAGGCACTCTGTTAGGGAAAAATACCTATCTATGGGAAAACACAGTGAAAATATCTTTCTTCAATATTTTTCTTGATACTCTTCAGCCTAGACATGAACCTCCTCCAACCACCAACTCATCATCCTCTTCAAGCAACTTTGACCCACAATATCGACCTTGAAGCAACAACACTTTTATCCAGTAGATGGCAATAGCAGCTACTTCAACTAGAAAAGGAAAACTTCGATCTCCCAGAGGAATCCAAACAAGAGAGAGAGAGATAGCCCAAATTTTTGATTTTATCTTTTCCTTCCTCTTTCTCCAACTTTGCACCTTTTTCAGCCTCCTTTCCTTCTTCTCACTTTTCCAGCTCTTTCTTCTGGATATCGAACTTATGTGTGACTGAGTGAGTGCTCCAAATGAATTCGATCTCCTTGTATATATAGGCTTGAGGTGAAGTCGAATTTCCCTGTTTGAGGCTGACTTGATCTCCTTGAGGCCAACTTGGTGTGGAGGTGTCAAATACCTAATTTGATTCAATAATAAATCTTTCTACATGATTCGAAAGCCCAAGAAGGGTCTCTTTAAATGGACAATGACTCTAATGACTCATAATAAATCCTAGAAGTCTTGAACGGGGACTTTGACCTAAAATATGGTGACCCAAGCATGAAAACCATGCTTTAATTAGTGATTGTGATAATAATAATAATAATAATAATAAAAATCATTCTTTTGACAAGTACATTACATAGTGACTTAAATACATTTATGAAGACTGAACCTAGTTACATTTTTCAACACTCCCTCTTAACTAGGGAGGTATTCATGATAACATACACAAGTACAAGGAATATCTCAAACCATATGAACTATGAAGAGTTTAGGCACGAAAGGGTCATGGACTAGATTCATGACTAGGGGAATACATCCAAGGTCCTCCAACAATTTATGCACTCACGATGCCATGGACTAGATTCTTGACCAGGGTAATCTATCCCAGTGGGACTAATATGGGCTAAAGCTTTCAGCCATTCTAGGTGCCATTAGGCTTACTTGCTATCCATGAACCCAGGGATCCAGGTGTGTATCTAAGGTCAGAGCTCCATGATCAACGCCACCCTTCCTACATCGGGATCCAGACATCAACACATAGTGTCGACCAGATGTCCTCCCAGGAAATGTGTCTCACACACAAAGCATTAACAAATATCTTCCAAACTTTTATCATCATCAACAAGATCAAAAATATCAACTAAACCAATCATACTTCTAAGACATTCAAACTTCTTATTAGGAAGATTTTTTTTTAGTATATCAATTACCTGATCGTATGTCGGTACATATTGTAGCTTCACGATCCCATCTTACACCAAGTTACTAATGTAGTGGAAATTATTGTTTATATGCATTGTCCTAACATGAAACACATGATCTCTAAACATGTTGATGCAACTTTGATTATCACAGTTTATCACAATAGGATCCAGAGGCTTCTCGAAAAAATCTGTCAGAAGCTACCTTAACCATACAACCTCCTTTTGTAATTCACATGCATCCACATACTCTGCTTCATGTCTACTTAAAGCAACATGATCTTGCTTTCTAATCATCCATGAGATCATGGCAGATCCCAAACTAAATCATCCACCTATAGTGCTTCTTCCATTGGTCTCACTACCACCCCAATCAGAATCTATGAAGCCAATTAGCTTAGGCACTGATGTATAATGCCACGAAGATATCTCAATATATGCTTGCCAGCTATCCAGTGATCATGACGAGGCTCCAACTGAAAATGACTAAGAATGTTCACAACAAAGCATATATCTGACCCAATATTTACCAGATACATCAGAGAACCCACGAATTGAAAATAGGAGGTAGGATCTACGAGACTCAAGTCAGAGCTCCTCAACTTCTTAAGATTGGTGATCATATACTAGTCATAGGCTTGGAATCCATCATCCCAAATTTTTGCAACAAATTGATGATATAATTTCCTTGCCCCAAATATATCTCCCCGGGATTTTTCCATACTTCTAGACCTAGGCAATAGTGCATCATTCCTGGATCCTTCATCTCAAATTCAGCTACCAAAACCTTCTTGCATTCTTGTATCCTTCGTTCTGTTGGAAAATGTAACTAGGTTTGGTCTTCCTAATTGTACTTGAAGTTAAAATGTAATGAAAATAATTTTATTATTAAATTGAATTGATTTATTAAATCATGGGTTTCATGCTTTGGTCATTTATAGGTCAAGCCTCCATTGTAGGCTTTAGGTTATTGTCAAAATCATTTATTATTGGGTCAAAGGCTCCTCCATCAAGTCATCTTCTTCAAACAAATTCATCAATTCAAAGTATTCAAGTCGGCTTCATATAAATTATGTTCATGCCAGCCTTCTACAATGTCACACCTATTCACATGGTCATGTCGGCCCATTAATGATGGACAAACCACTATGTATACCCATTTTATCTTGTCGCATTTCATCATCTATGGAGCTCGCATTTCAGAAATAGTTTCAGTGGTCTTTGTGGAATTGTTCGGTGATCTCGAGACAAAAATCAACCCTTGAATATCAGAGAAGTCTGTATTTCAGAGTAATATGTTTCGGTGCTTTTACAGAAGATAAGTTCGAATAATCTTAGACTTCGGTGCAATTACAATTAACCTCAAATTGGATATTTGGATTGCACAGTAGTAATACAAGTTCAATGTTATTTATGTCTTGGTATATCACAGTGTTGAGGGCTTAGTGTTGCAATAGTGAAGGGCTCAACAAATTTTGTCTCTATGATAACACAGTAATGAGGGTTCACAACAGTGGTGAAAATCTCGGTGTATTTACAATAATTAAATCTCAGTGAATTAAGGTCTTGATTTTATGGTAGTGATAAGACTTCAGTGTTGCCACAAGAATTCGGTACCCTCTTAATGAAAAGGACTCATTGCTGACAGAGATGAAGGATGACTTGATGGAGGAAGTCTAGTCTATTTTGTAAGGGCCATGGTCCTCTCATTTTGAATCTATTGAAGGAAGAATTTTGATCAGGTTTTCCCCAAAGAGTGGGGTCTTTCCCTAGCATTGTGCCTACATCTTGTGTCCTCTTCTATTTTTTATTTGGCATTAGCCTTGATGATAACAAAAGACAAATTGAAGGATTTAATAATAATAACGTAAACATCACAAGATAATGTCACAATAAGGAAAATCATTTAACTACCATCTCTATAGATTTTAAAACATGGTATCAGAGCGAGGTTATGGTCAAAAGGAAGTTTTAAGAAGCCAGTTCTGGGCTAAAGGAGCTAAGGCTACAATGGGATAAGACACCTTTAAGAAGGAGAATTTCGCTATACCTCAAGGTGACAAGTCGAGATCCAATTCAGAATGAAAAGTTTAGGATAATAATGAACTCAATACATCAAGTATCACAAGTATGAGTATGATGTAAGCTACAGCAAGACAACTCAATCACTTCAAATATTGGGTTCATAAATTTTTGGTAAGGTTACAGTCATAAAAGAATCTAGGTTCTATTATATGTGGTAAAAGTTTTGATATAATCATAAGCTAGGGATTGTTAAGAAGCAGTAATATTTATAAGAATTGAAATAGTGATAAGGGTTCACCATAGCAAGAAGCTTCCATTTCCACCACATTGTCGTCATTAATGAGCTATGTCATTCCTTCTACAACAACGAAAATTGGGTAATGGATATTATTACTATGTGCAAACCGAAGTATGAACCTTTTTAATGAACAGTGTCATCACTCTTTGAGGATCTAAGTACAAGGAACCAAGTAAGTATTGTTATTACAACAAGGTTAATAAGCTCTCAGGAATCAGAGGTATATAAATACAAGGTAAGTATAATTATAAACAATTTTCAAATATATCTAACTTCAAATGGTACATGTCTAGTCTAGGATGAAATTATAATCCATAGATAGCATGCATCCTTATCTCCTAGAGTTTACAAATAATCTGGGATTTCAAGCAAAAATCCTTGATTGAAAAAAGGAACAACCTTTTGATAATATTAAATCATGTTCTTGGTATCATGTGTTTTGCTTGAAAGTATGTATTACAGGTATAGAAGACCATGACTTGTTGAATGATAAAAGAGTATGAAAGAAGGCCTCACGCGAAAAAGAATTGGAGATAAAAAGGTTTGTCAAGCAACAAAGGTATGCCTTAAATTATGAATCATTGATATTTTCACAATAAAGGTTTATAAATTTTATATTCTACATTACTAACATTGATATGACTAGCTGTATTGAATCATAATGATTATTGTTTAGGGATGTTCATCTCTCGATGAATCTACCCCTCTCTATATTCTTACTTGATTTTATAGAACCCTAGATATTTTCTCTGGAAAACCCTAACCTAAGGGTATGTTGACAATGTGTGAAACCCTAGCCTACTTAGGGTTATTATGAAATGTTATTTGAAGTTCTTGTCGATGATGTCATGTTTTGGATTTCGGTATGATCATGAAATATTAACTTGTTAGGATTGAATGATGTTTGTCTAAGATCTCGAACCTTTGAATTTTTTGTATTTTAGGGTTGCTTTGCTATGTTATTAAACCCTATATTCTCAGGGTTTTGTTGGGTCTATAAGCAAAACCCTTGCTATAGAGTCCTAGGGATGAAACCCTAGGTATGTGTCTATTTGGTTAAAATCCTAGATTGTTCTAGGACAAGATATGTCTAATATACTAATGTTGTATGACATTTGATGTGCCTCTGCATGATGATGATGTCCTAGATGTATGATTTGACCTATTTTTCAGTGGTCATGACTCCTAGGGTTTGGAACTAAGCCATAGTCAAAGTTTGTCATTCTAGGATGATAGTATTCTAGGGTTTTGGAGTTAAACCTTAGTATAAGTAAAAATATTTGATGTATGATGACAATGTGATAATTTGACATTTGTATCAAAGTTTTGGTTGATTGAAAATATAGGGTTTGCAGCTAACCCTAATGGAAGATGGTCATGTTAATGACTAAGTTGTGATTGGTTTTGATTGATTCTTTTGTATGGAATCTAGGATTTGTATGAAATCTTAGTGATAAGTCTAACATGTGAATTTTGAAAAGTTGTTAGATGCTTTGTAGATATATATTTGTTTTAATTGTTTCTAGGGTTTTCTATATGTTTTAGTAAGGTATGTCATACCTTTGGAATAAACATTGAAACCCTAGATATAATGAAAGTTGTTATGATGTAGTCTAGGGTTTATGACAAAGTCCCTAGAAAGATGTCGAAAAGTATGTGTCTCTTGGTTATGATTAATTTTGGGTATCTAATATATATAAAGTCTAAATTATTCCATTTTTATAAGTTTTTGATATGGCTAACTTCGTGCTTCTATAATTTGGTTGTACTTTCTATCTAAGTTGTGCATGTACATAATATTCAAGTTGGTGAAGAGGATCGTAAGTAAAATTGATGTGATAAGCATGATATATGAATGACTCTAATAATAAGGATGGAAGCCATGAAATATTCTTCAATGTTGTAAAGAATAAGTAGAACTCCATAAGTTAAGAGGGAGTCTGGATGAAATCTCCCTAGGTTAAGAGGGAGCTTGAATGGAAGGAATCTCCCTAGGATAAGAGGATGGTTGAGAATATTCCTTGTATAGGAATTATTAGATCATATCTGATTAATAGGGAGTGATAGATATGGTTCTCTACTTCATGTGTCATACACTAGACTAGGACTAACAGACTTAAGTTTCAGTGAAGGCCATGAATAGGAGAAGGAAATTGGAGAATGCATTTTGAGGTGTTGTTGAAAGAAGGGAGGCATGATCGAATTTAAGAATATGTTTCTGCTTATGAAGTAGGAAGGAAAGTGTATGATTGAGGAATATTCTATCAGATATTCAGTTTATAGTCCTACAATGAAAAGTTGAGAAGAAACATCAAGTCGTCTAGAAGGCCCCGAAGGTTTGTATTTGATTATGTACATGTGAAAGTATATTATTTATTGGGTTGTGTTTATACAGGTAAATATCTCAAAGGTTTTGATAACATGTTGGTTACTGATCAGTTTGATCGAGAGAGATTCATTGTCCTTGATTTGCTGGATCAAGCAATGATGAGGCTTTGTGAGTGAAGCATTGCTTGGGAGGACATCTAGCCGACCCTTTGTGTTGATGTCTAGGTCCTCAAGTTGGAAAGGTGGCATTGCTCATTGAGCTCTGATGCACACCTGGATTTCTAGGTTGATGGTTAGCAAGTAATCTTGATGGTACCTAGAGAGGCTAAAAGCTTGAATCCATCTTAGTCCCACCCGGATATATTACCCTGGTCACGAATCTAGCCTGTGGCATTGTGGTGCCTAAATTGTTGAGAGACCAATGGATAGATTTCCCTGGTCAGGAATCTAGTCCATGGCATTGTGGTGCCTTAACTTCTTCATAGATGATGTGGTTTGAGATATTCCATGTACCTCTATAATTATATGTAAATATGAATACCTCCCTAGTCAAGAGGGAGTGTTAAAAAATGTAACTAGGTTAGGTCTTCATAATTGTACTTGAAGTCAAAATGTAATGAAAATAATTTTATTAATAAATTGAATTGAATTATTAAAGTATAGGTTTCATGCTTGGGTCAATTATAGGTCAAGCCTCCATTGTAGGCTTTAGGTTATTGTCAAAATCATTTATTATTGGGTCAAAGGCTCCTCCATCAAGTCATCTTATTCAAACAGAGTCATCAAGTCAAAGTCTTCAAGTCGGCTTCATATAAATTATCTTCATGTTGGTCTTTACAATGTCACACCTATTCACATGGTCATGTCAACCCATTAATGATGGACGAACCACTATATACCCATTTGAGCTTGTCACATTTCTCATCTGTGGAGCTCACATTTCAGAAATAGTTTCAGTGGTCTCTATGGAATTGTTCGGTGATATCAAGACAGAAATCAACTCATGAATCTCAGAGAGAAGTGTGGATTTTAGAGTAATATGTTTCAGTACTTATATAGAAGATAAGTTCAGATAATCTTAGACTTCGGTGCAATTACAATTAGCCCCAGATTGGAGATGTGGATTGCACAGTAGTAAGACAAGTTCGATTCTATTTTTGTCTCATTATATCACAGTGTTGAGGGCTCGGTGTTGCAACATTGAAGGTCTCAACACAGTTTGTCTCTATGATAACACAGTAATGAGGGTTCACAACAGTGGTGAAAATCTCGGTATGTTTACAGTAATGAAATATCAATGAATTAGGGTCTTGATGCTATGATAGTGATAAGACTTCAGTGCTACCACAAGAATTTGGTACCCTCTTAATGAAAAGGACTCATTGCTGACAGACATGAAGGATGACTTGATGGAGGGAATCTAGTCTAGTTTGTAAGGGTCATGTTCGTCTCATTTTGAGTCTATTAAAGGAAAAAATTTGATAGGGTTTTCCCCTGACATTATGCCTACATCTTGTGTCCTCTTTTATTTGTTATTTGGAATTAGTCTTGATGATAAGAAAATAAAAATTGAAAGATCTAATAATAATAATGTAAACATCACAAGGTAATGTAATAATAAGGAAAATCATTTAACTGCCATATCTATGGATTTTCCAACACGTTCCACACTTGTAATGAATAGATCATACACATATAGTAGAATAATGATTGAATTATTATCCACAACCTTGATGTAGAGATTTGGATCAACATAACTCTTCACGAACCCAATTGTTAGAAGGAATGCATCTTCTTGCATACCATTCCCTAGGAGCTTGCTTCAAACCATATAAGGCCTTATTGAGTCTACAAACATGAATATATTTTATATTTACTTCAAAGCCTTCGGGTTGCTCAATGTTTACTTCCTTATCAACGGTCCCATTTAGAAATGATGTCTTCACATCCATTTGATGGTTATTCCATCCCAGTATAGCAGCCAACGAAACCAAAGATCTAATGGTATTATACCTTGTAGTAGGTGCAAAGGTTTCTTCATAATCTATTCCTTCCTTTTGAGATAAACCCCTTGCAACAAATCTAGCTTTGTGTTTGTCTATACTTCCATCAACAATGTGTTTTGTCTTGTAAATCCATTTGGAGGTGACAACCAATTTGTCACTAGGTCTAGGAATGATTGCCCAAACCCCATTCTTCATGATGGATTGATATTCTTCCTGCATTGCCTTGTTTCATACTTCTTGATGAGTAGCTTCTTCAAATGTACATGGTTCAACGTCAATCAGTTTTGTCATATATGTAGCATATCCAGAATATCTTTTCGGCCTTTTGCTTTATCTAAATTTCCTTTCATAACTCCATGTCCTTAAACATCTTCAAGGGTAGTTTTTAACCAATTTGGCCTCTTCCTTGTGTTCAGTATGATCACGGGTTGAATAAGCTCACTTGGTCCTCCTTCTTCTTCTTGAATTGTAGATGGATTGTCGTGTTTTCCTTCTTCTTCTTCGAATATAGGTAGATGTTCATCATCAAAATCAATAGGAATGTCCTTGGATCTTTTGTAGGCACGATTTTCATCAAATATAACGTCCCCGCTTACTTCAATATGTATTCCTTCCTTGATGTAGATTATATACGCCTTTGAGGGGAGATTATAGCCAACAAATATCCCTTTGATTCTTATAGAATCTAACTTCTTTCGTTTTTCTTTTGGAATGTGGATATAGATAAGACTCCCAAAGATTCAGAGATAGTCCACATTTGGCTTCTTCCCTGTGAATGCTTCCTTAGGTGTCATATTTTCAAGAATTCTATGATGACTTCTATTTTGAATATATAATGTTGTCATTATTGCTTCTCCCCATAAAAAATTTGGTAAGTCTTGATCAAGGAGCATTGTTTGTATACCTTCTTCAATTGTCCTATTTTTTCTTTTGGCCACTCCATTTTGTTTGGGATAGTAGGAAACAATAAGCTCCCTCTTAATTTCTGCTTCTTTACAATATGCAATCAATTATTTAGAAGTGTATTCCCCACCATTGTCAGATCTCAAAGTCTTTATTTTTCTTTTGGTTAGGGTTTGTATTTCAGATCTAAACTCCTTGAATTTTTCGAATACTTCATCCTTTTTCTTGAGAAGGTAGAGCCATGTCTTTCTAGAGTGATCATTGATGAATTTCACATAGTAAATATGACCTCCAAGAGATTTGTCAGACATATGCCTACACACATCAGAATGAATGGGGTCTAATATTTCTTTAGACCTTGTTTCGCTATTTGAAAATGCTTTTCTTCTATGTTTACCCAAAGAGCATTCCTTGCGAACTCCTTCACGATCTTCTTTGATATCGGGGATGCCATGAACTAGTTGATTAAGAGTGGGAATGACCTTGTAGTGAAGATGATCATATATTCTATGCCATAGCTCACTGGGGTTGATTTCCATATGAACTAGGGCTTGAGGAGTGTTGAGAATTGAATAGGGCAATGTATATGTTAATTCTCTTAACTTGATAATTGTTTGTGTTACCTTTTTACTTATTAGCTTTGATCTTTCTTATTCCAATGTGAAATAAATCAAACAACTACCAAAATAGTAAGAACAATGACATAATATATAGGCTGCAATCCAAGGCTAAAACCCCTCCTCTTGAGGGGAAAACCCATAAAATCTCTTCTTATCTTTTAGATGTTTCATTTGATGAATACCATGACATAGACTCAGACAAATACCCTCCAATATCAAGTCTTCCTTAGCCTCCTATTGAAATATATTTGACCTCCCAGTAGATCTGAAATTATGTTCCCCATCAATTGTTGGAGCTGATATTGCTTCTCTAGGAGACTTCGAACTCCCTTTAATTATCTTCCCCTTGATCTCGCTTGCCTTGACTTGAGTCCTAGGGCTAGTAAGATGCCCTAAGAGACCTTCACTTGCCTTCCTTCTCTTTTTCTTCCAAAATTGAACCTCAAACTAGCCCAATGCAGAAACCCTAACTTCACACTTCTAGAAGAATGGAGAGAGACCCAAACACTTTAACTTCTTCATCCTTCTCTTCTTCACACTTCCTTATTCAACTTTATTCTTATGCCTTTTTCGCATAAGAGGTGAGTGAAGTTTTGAAATATGTAGCTAGGTACGATCTTCATAATGACATGTAATTATGATTTTATGTAAAGAGATGTAAATAAGAAAAATCAAAATTATTATATAGACTTGCTTCATGGGTTTCATGAGCAAGGATTTTGCTTTTGAGTCAAGACTCCCATTGAGAGTCTTTAGGATTTATTTGTCATCTAATCATAAAATATAAGAGTCATTGTCACGTAAATGAAGTCATGTTTTGTAAAAGGTCATCATGTATATGTAAAGTATCCTCCAAAGAACTTGTCACCAAACCTCTTCAAGTCGACCTACAAACATTAAAGAAGCTGTCAGAATAAGTTGGCCTACATCCATTTGTCAAGTCGGCCTAAAGACCCAGATAAGAGGGGTATAAGTATGTTAGGCCCCTATACTACTAGTGTAACCCCTTATTGTTATTAGTACAACCCCCTTATTATATTGTTGTACCCATGTAGTCCCCATATTGTTACCATTGTGCCCCATAGAAGCCCACTATTGTTAGTATTGTGCCCTTACATTATTATTGTTATGTCGGCTTTGATTATATTATGACCCCTTAGACTCCTATATATAGAAAGGAGGTCTTGTTATTTGTATCATCCAAGAATTGTTCATTTGTGTAATGTAAAGGAGGTTGCCCCCTCAAAGAGGCTGATTTATAAGGCATTCATCTATCTTGTCTATCTTTTTGTGAGCTGGTTTCATAACATTTGGTATCAGAGCTTTGGATTCTAGGGTTTCACTGCTCCAAACAGGTCATGTTGGAATTTTCGCTATAACTTTTTTTCTGTGACGTTTCAGAAGCTAAAACAAAAACATATTTGAGAAGAAATCATTTTGAACCTCGAGTCCAAATTTCAGATCTTGTCTCGCTATGTTTTCGGATATATGATCTGAGGAAGTTAGGGTTTTTGCATACTCCCAAATTACATCTTAAACAGGTGACCTTGGGAAAATCTTCATAACTTTCTCTCTGAGCATCAGATTGAAATTTCGTAAGAAGTTACAAAAAGAGGACAAACTGTAGTTTTTTGTGTGTATTTTTGATATCTAAAGGTCAAAATAGTGACACCAGGCATGTCATACAAGTTCTATATTATGAAAAGGTGTATAATCAAGTCATATTGGGAGATTGTGCATAACTCTTTCTTGGAGAATCCAATTTTGATCAGACTGGTAGAATTGGAAAGAGGACGCAGAGGACTACTGCAGGTTGTGATTTCAGAACATGAAGATTCAAAATTACAGAGTTATAGTTGTTTCAAGATCGAGCTCCTAAAATCAAGAAAAAGCGAGATGAGGAAGTTTGATGGCAAGGATCTGGTAAATTGGATACTAAAGATGGCGAAATATTTTGATCTACATGGTGTACCACTGTTACAAAAGGTATGTATTACATCTAATTAATTAGAATCGAATCAATTTTTATGGTATAAAGGGCTTTGTTCTCGTAAACCACTTGTCACGTGGTCAATTTCATGGAGGAAATGATAGCACATTATGAGGATACAAAGAGAAACACCTTCTTTAGCCAATTGATAAATCTCAAA
>APFE031563906.1:1216-32841 GCA_000404065.3 Pinus taeda
ATAATACTAGTGATTACCCCATTATTATTGTAGTTATACCCCTTATTAATATTGTTGTGCCCCTATTGTCCCCATATTGTTATTATTGTGCCCCATAGAATCCCTCTATTGTTATTTTTGTGGCTTTATATTATTATTGTTAGGTCAGATGGGTTATATTGTGACTCCTTAGACTCCTATATATAGAAAGGAGGTTGATCTATATATAATGTAAAGGAGGTTGCCACATCGAAGAGGCTGAATTCTAAGGCGTTGATCTATCTTTTCTATCTTTTGTTGAGCTAGTTTCATAACAGAATCTCAAACCTAATAATAACTGCATCAACTAACAATCAGTGGATTTGAACAGTCAGATCACTATCACCAGAACACTATGCTAAACCCATAAACCTGCATCATCATCCAAAACCAACTGCAACCTAAAAAATCATATGTCAAAATGTATACACTACTTCAATGAAGCCAACCTATGTGTATACGCTACTTCCTTAAAACAAACTTACGTATACCTCCCAAATTACTGAATCATAATAACCTCTAAATCAAAACTGTACCAACCAATAACATTCTAAATATCTACTGTCAAAATACAAAGATCTAAATAGACCGCATCAAAGCTCACCCTTCTCAAGTAATCAATCAGACTCAATTTCCTTATACATTCAGTTCTACTTTCAAATCTAAGAAGACATATTTGACAGACAATAGTAAAATAGTAGCATTGGTCAAATAGATCAGTTATCTTTGAACAACATGCTTTTATTTTTCATATTCTACTTGGAAGAGTCGAACCTGCATGCATACATGCCTTCACCAAGGTGAACCATCGTATATATCTGTAAATACTAACTTGAAACTTCACAGCTATTCCAGATTTCAATCATACTCAGACCATAGAATTTATAGAATTAAACATGTGACAGCATTTAGATCTAGCCCAACAATTATAAGATCATACACTGATAAGTCATTTCAGGTCTCATGATCCTGATCCAACATTGCATCAAAATGTGCACAAGATATTTCAGATCATATCATAACCATAGCCCTTACAACATAAGATATATTTCAGATAGAAGTATTCATGAGAAACCCTTTCACTTGCACACTTGGCCCTTTGATCTTCTCCTCCTTATATATTTTTTTTCCTTTGTCAATACCTCGGACCAAAACAACACTTAGAACCTGTGGTATTCTTGGATGAAAATTAAATATCCATTACTCCATTCAATATTGTGGGTTAATACCATGGTATTCACCCTTGGTATTCTTTTAACCTTAATTTTCCATCCCATGTGCGCTTTTCCTTTTTTGAAAGTGTGTGAATACGTATATGCTATTTTTGTTTTGTGAACCCATGTGTATGCGTTGCTTAGACAAGGTGAACCTGTGTATATAGCTTAAACTGACTTAAAACATCGTTTTTCTTCAACTTCTTGATTTTAATATGTAGTCCTTTGTTCCAACTTCCTGATATTCTATACCATTTCCCTGTTACCTCTGAATTGAACTGTTACAATGTGAGTTTCTCTTTATCAAATATGAACTGACCTGTGAATGAGTTTCCATCAAGGACAACACCTGTTTCATAATTCCAACACCATGGATGTTCAAGCTTGCATAAGAGAGTGTTCTCATGAAATTGTTATAGAGTGAGCATGTGTGGGTAGGTGACTTTAAAACTTACAAACTAAGAAGAAGAACAAGACACTTAACAAAGCATCGAACAATAATAAAATGACTATGAATGAACGATCATGAGATCCACAGTAGGCTCCAAAATTTAAGTGTAGACCAAATTTTGGAGGGTGTTTGTCGCATTGACAACATATTCCCTTGGGGAAAGGACCCATAGTCAAGGTTGATGCTTTACCCATTTTACCATCAACGAAATGTGAATTACTTTGGAGTTTCCCATGTTTTCACTCAAAGTAAAAACAAAAAACAAAAAGTGGACTATTTAGGGTTATTCAAGGGATGGGCCATAAATGGACATCTTTAAATAGTTTGCATTATATAACATTTAATTTTCCCATCCACATTAACAATTTGTAAAGTTCAATTCTTAAATAAATTATTTCTAATATAAATAATGTGATAGAATCCAACAACACGTTAAGCTATTTATTTAGTTATATTTACTTATATGCATTGATACAAGTTTATAAATGTATTGCACTTTTGATATTATTTAAAATCATAATGTAAGTAAAGATATATTTTTTACAAAAAAAAATAGAATTAAATGATAATGAGTTCTATGTGGTCTATTTGATTTTTAGTCCATAACTTTCTATAATTATGTATTACTTAATCAATTACCTATATATGCAATCATCTCGCTTTTTCAATAAGTCGAGAAGTCATTTATTGACTTTTATATGCCTATCATTTGGTTTGATATCAGTGCATAAACGTGACATTGTTGTTTTTGAAACAAAACTCCGTGTAAAATAAAATGTTCTCCCTAATGAAACATGAAATCATTAATTGATAATGAGTGT
This sequence comes from Pinus taeda, assembly GCA_000404065.3. NCBI lineage: Eukaryota > Viridiplantae > Streptophyta > Pinopsida > Pinales > Pinaceae > Pinus > Pinus taeda. The sequence continues at coordinate 3,721 of APFE031563906.1, forward strand.
TACGTGGAATATTTAGGCACATTCCAGAGGAGCCATAAATGGATGTACTTGAACTTTTTACACCATAATATGACATTTGATTTTCTTATCTATATCAACAATGTAAATTTCAACTCTTAAATACATTATTTGTAATTGATATAATCTCATAGAAGCCAACAAGACATGATGTAATTTATTGAATTATATTTAGTTATATGGTTTCATAATACAAGTTATAAATGTAATGTATTATTGAAATAAATCTCTTAATGTAAGTAAAGATACAAATTTTACAAAATAAATAATTTAGAATTAATTGCTAATCCATTTTAAATGGTCTATTTTTATTTTTAATCCATAACTCTTTCTATGTATTCTTAAATAAATAACCTGCATTTTCTATCATCTCACATAATTCAATAAGTCAGAAGTCAATTGTTGACTTATATTTTCTTATCATGTGGTTTAATGTGAGTGCATAAATGTGGCATTTTGTGTTTTTGAAATAAAACTTCGTGTAAAACAAAATGTTTTCCCAATAAAACATGAAACAATTAAGTGATAATGATTGTTAAGTAGAATTTCAACGCTCATTCAAGAGAAGGGTCACAAATGGATGTCTTTAGACTTTTTGCACCATTATTATGACGTTTATTTACAAACTAGAACTTATTGATAATGATCCCTAAATGGTCTTTAAACAAATTATAATAATTTGATAATTATTTCTAAGTGGTCTTAGTAGTTTGAACCTTGTCTTGGTTTTTTCTAAAGGCTCTAAGGGGACCTAGAAAATTTAGCATAAAAACATATTTTACTTAGTAACAATCTATTAGACTAGTTTCAATGCAAAATTTGCAAGGGAGGCACTCCCTGCAAAGTCTTACACTAAGATACTTGAAACATCGTCATATTTTGATCAACAACTCTCCCCTTGGGTTTTGGAAAACTTGGGGGTCAAAATCATTCGTCACAAAAATTAGAAATCAAGGAATCTAGTCTATTATCCATAACTCTAATATGTTGCTTTGATGTTATACATATTAATATGATTTATTTGACTCCTACTATGATATAATTTCACAGGGCCTACTTTTTATTGTTCTTGTTGTGTACAACAGTCCCATGTTTGACCTATTCATGGTCACTACTTGGTTTGAAATTACTAAGAATGTTTATCTTATCTTACCTTAAGTTGATATTATTATTGCATCAAGAGTCACTATACAACCTAGTATGGTAGGACCCGCATAAATATTTACACCTGTAAATGTCAATGTTTACTAAGGTATAGAGAGGTCCCCATGAAATGGGTAGGTCATAGACTATCTAAGATAAGTTTTAGTTAGTCATTTGATGGTTTTATCGATAATTCTTTACAAGCCCATGGTATTTATCCGTCGTATTTGTTATGATGAGGCCTACTTAAAGGCTTGAGGAAATTAATTATGGAATGAAAGAGTACCAAATTAGACCCATCTTAATATTGGAATTGATCCCTCCTGGAGCTTGGTTTATATGGATATAAGATGGATATATGTTAGGTTGCAAAATAATTAAGTTTGATGAAGTCCTTGTGCCAGTTTTGATTGTTAAGAGAATAAATTTAAACATAATAAGGGTCTTATGTAATATTTTCTCTTGTTGATTATAAAATTTTATCAAGCTCCTAAATTATATAATAAAATATGATACTCGATGAAAGAAAAATTACTAATGGTACCTAAAATTAAAATTGTTATGGTAACAAACATACTGGTATAATTCTATCATTAAATTCAATTTTATGGACACTTTAAAAATGTGCCAATCTTCTACTAGAATAGTAACTCAACATGTAGCTAGTGCAATACTTACTATATAGAATTATAATCAAATTGGTTAACAATACTAATATACAAAATATTATTGTCTTCAAATAATATTAGAAGAAATACCATAAGGAGTCCAAGATTAAGATGTCAAATATTTTCTTTTACAAATTTATATAAATTTATTTTATATTATATTATCACGATAATTTATCACAAAAAATGGTGAATAGATACATTTCAATATAGTGTATTAATGGACTTTTAAACTTAATCTAGTTAAGGTTCTAAATTCTAGATCTGCTACATAATTCCAAATTTAATGGAATGTGTTTGTTGTTGAAGTCCTTGTAATAGAATTTTTCCAATTTTAATGAAATATGTAATTTTCCATAATTATTGCATTATTGCACTAGGGGAATTTGTCTAACTATCAAGATTCAAATGTGCTTCAAGGAGCTACTATGTACTCCATGTTCATAATTTTTTTTAGTGTCCTAAAGCATCATGAAGGGGAATGAAACTCCTTAGATCACCTCTTTGGTTGCTCACAAAAATAAAATCAAAATTTTGCACATTTTAATGGAGCGATTTTGTAGAAAAATGTAGTTTAGTGGATATGATTACATCTAAATAAAAGACGTATATGCCAAGAGAATATGTCAATAAGAGGTATTTAATGTTGTCACAATCTTTATGAAGGTTCCCCAATTTTTTTCATTTGCATTATTTTTAAATGATGCATTTATTACTACTTCATAAAACAACTAAGTACATCTTCAAATAAAGATAATTGTATCTCCAAAACAAGGGTACATGGAAATCCTACCTTAAAAATGACAAAAAGGCAAGAATATGACCTTGCACGCCAGGAAGGCACTCAACATCTTCGTGAAAAACACAACTTTACTCTCAGAAGCAATGGCAACTCCCACATAAGCTCCTCAATTTCCCTAGGCTAAACTAAAAGGGTCCTCTTAAAATGTAACTTTACACCAAGTTTTGACAAAATATAATTACAACTAGTGGAACTATGTGTCAGAAGGATTTAAAGAAATTCCTAATCGTCCAAGTATCTCCTCAAAATATGACATTTCTTAAAAAGAGAAATAGTGAAAAGAAAGTAGAATCTAACCTAAAACCATGCCAAAATCATTAGAGGACAATAACATTATCAAAAAATGTGCTCAAACAATTTCATCATTGCCTACATAACACAAGAAACATTTTCACACCAGCTTTATATAGTCTTATATTCATCACCAACCCCTCATGAAGTAGAAACCATCCCCAAACTTTGAGTTTAAATGAAAACTATGACGTCTAGATGGACTAGCTCCTCCTTAATTAGCACACCTTAAGATCCCTAACCCACACCATTGTTTCATGCCAAGGACAATGGCATACGTGTGTCTTGCTATATTGAAAAGATAATTGGTAATAGATATGTAAAAGGGGGCTTCTTGATCCATAAACTGCCATGAATATTCCACTAGGTAGCTTGTCACAATAGATCTGATAAAAATATATTTAAAAAACCAAAATTTACACTATTAGGGTTTTATTTCCCTTAGATTTATGAATTTGTAGATTATTGTTAATTACTTATGCATGAAAAATAAAATAATGAAGAAAATAGAGAACAATGAAATAAAAACTCACAAACCATGATTTGACACAAGATATAACTTGGGAAACCCTTTTAGGAGTAAACCTAGCTGGAAGGTGAGGTCGCTCTACTCTATTTCTCTAAATAGAAAATGGTTGCAAGTACAAAGAAGTAAGGCCTATGGCCCATGAGCTACCACGGTGAAAAAATATTCTATGTATGCTCTCTCCCTATCCCTCTTGACTATTTTTCTCATCTATGTAACAAATGCACTCGAAAATAATGGAACCCCTTTTTGTCCTAGTGGCCTAGTTATAACATAGCTCGATAGCCTACTAGTGGTTAGGTTTGAATACCTAAACTCTTAACTAGAGTTACAATATCGACTCTTTTAGAGTCTTCTTCATCATAATCATGTGGCTAGCCTATTTTCCATGAGTTATGTGGGTTGATGTGGCATCATATTGGTTTCGTGAGTTGACTCCTCCACTTTTTCCACTCTAAAAGCATCAAGATAGATGAAAATAAATATAATGATCCAATCTAGAACACACCTCCAAATTTTGGGAGGTTTTTGGTCTCCAAAATCTTCTGTTGAATGAGGTGAGGAAAATTTTCCCCCACCTTCTCTCTAGTGTAACATTTATCTTTTGCAGGAAGAAGTCATCTCAATGCAATCTACCAAAAGTCATGTTATCCTTGTCTTGTAGTTCTAGACCTCTTCTTTAAAATTGTATCTTCTGTCAACTCTACCTAAGCATCTGGTGCCAAATATTCTACAGAAGATAGGACATTTTCCTCTTCCTAATCTGGTGTTGAAGGCCCATAATTTCATACTCTCTACATTATAAACTGAGTAAATGTGCATGTATGGGGTTAGAATGAGTTTATAGGTGTTATATCCCACCTTTTCTAGTAACTCAAAGGGGCCATATATCAGAGCCTTGATTTTCTTACTAGGACCTTGTAGGCTCTCATTGTTTAATTGTAACCATAATATTTCTCCCACCTTGAACAACTTCTCTATTCCTTGTTGATCATGCTTGGCCTTATATTTTTCTTGTTACTTATGCAGTGTTTCCTATACTTTCATATGGATCTTCTCAATCTTCTCAACAAATTTTTCAACCCTCAAGGCATCCCTTGTAAGAACCTTTCTTACTCCTCCATTTTTCCCAAATGCAATATCCAAAGGTGAAGGTGGAAAATATCCAAAACAAGTTTCAAATGGGGACTTAAGTAGAAGTGTGGACTTCTCTATTATAAGAGTGTTGTACATATACCATATTTTAATCCCATGTCTTCAAATTTTTTTGATTATAACCCCTCAAAAGTTGCACCAAATTCCTATTAAATATTTTTGTTTTCCCATATGAGTGAGGATGGAATGTTGTAGACCTCTTGAACTTAGTGTCCATATTCTCCCACAATGTAGTCCAAAATGTATTAAGAAATCTTTTGTCCCTATTTGAAATGATCCTCCTTAGTATCCTAAAGTGCAACCAAACTTGTCCAAATAATAGGTTTGATGCTTCTTTCCCGTTGATGGTGTTTTCATAGGGCATCCAAAAATACATCTTGTTTAATATGTCAACTACCACGAATAAGTAGTCATGTCCCTTCCTTGTTTTTGGTAAACCTCCCACAAAGTCCATGGAAATTCTTTCCCAAGGATGAGTAGGTATAGGTAAGGGATGATATAAACCCTATTTGGTACAATAAAGCATGAACCTTATTATAAACCTAGCTACATGTTCTTGCATCTTGGGTCAATACACATACTGTAAGTTGGTCATTATCTTTCGTACACTAATGTGCCATGCAACCTTGGAGGTTTGAGCTTCTCTAATCAACTGCAAAGGCTCATGTTTAGGAATACATAACTTATCCACCTTGTAAAGTAACCCACATGGAGATGGTTTTCAATGGTGATGTGACCATCATGTACATGACTCTGGATATGAAACTAATGAAACAGCTCCATGAAGTCATCATCCTCAAAATATTCCTATATGTATGCATCATGGGTGAATAGATCCATGTGCATTAGAGTTCCCAAAGTTGTGATCTTTGATGTGGGTGGATTTAAAAGCATGTAAACCAACGTTTTTGTGCTTCCCTTCTTGTACTTGATCACTAAATGAAACTTCTATATAAACCCCATCCACTTGTAATACTTTCTTTGTTTTAGCTTACTCTAGGCCTACAAGTATTGTAGTGGCTAGTAATTTGTGTGGATTATTGTCTCCTTTCCCATAATCTAGTGCTTCCACTTCTTCACAACTTGAACTAGTGCATAGAGATTATTGCCGTAGGTAGGGTAGTTAAGAACTGCTCCATGAAATACTTCATAATGGTGGCATACATTCCTTTTTCCCTACATCAATACTACTTCCATAGCATACCCACTCACATCTATGTCCACTTTGAAAAAACGCTGCAATTTTAGTAATGCCATAATTAGTGCTTAACAGATCTTCTTATTTAACTTCTAAAAGGCCCATTGTTGACCCTTTCCCCATTAGAAACCCTTACTACTTGTTGTTATGGCATGGAGTGGTGTTGCTACCACTAAAAATGAGGCTATGAATTTCCTTAGGTACTTTTTCACCATATCAAAACTCCTAACCTATCAAAAACATTAATAGAAACTGGCCACTTCATGATGGCCTCCATCTTAGAAGGATTTATTTCAACTCTTCTTCGCCTATCACATATTCCATATACACCAAACATTATTGTGATACCCAATGGTTAACATTTTCCCTTTTGTAAATAATTAAAACTACTTTAAAAATGATTGAGAAAGGGACACAAACTCCATCTCTTGAGGAAGAGGGTGTCTGAAGGAAATGGTTGTTCTTTAAATAACAATCTTGATTGGTAGAAAACAATTAAATGTGCCGAATTTGCATTGAATTCAACTGAAAAGAGAAGGAATGGTCAAAGTTTCCTTCCACCCAAACTGTAAGCAAGGAAAAGGAAAACAAATTATGAGCAACATGCGCTGTGTTGTCAAGGGAGGACTGTTGTGAAACTTGTGGGGAGAACAAAGGAAATTAATTCATTAGGTGACGAGGAATATGTTCATGAGAGGATACATGCTCCCTCTTGATCTCACACATGCATAGGTAGTTAGAATTGCAACAAATAAAACATTCAAAACTATTATGTGGGAGAAAAAATGTAGATCTAAGAAAGAGATCAAGTGGTCTCTAGCATTGAATCGACTCGAGGAAAAAAGCACCAACTAAGGTCCTTCTAAGTAGATCTTGTTGTGTGTATGGCTTAAGAGATCGTGGCTTTCTTGTAAGAATGAAGAACCCAATGAGCCTGTGGATTGATGAAAATTTTGGATTTGGGAAGAATCACTCAGGTGTTTGTGAGGGTTGAAGAATCACTAGGAGTTTCCTTGGGGCTAAAGGTTTGGTGCTTGACTCATTGAGGGACCACTTGAGAAAGTGATTTCCTTACCCATTAACAACTTACCACTAAAGAACGTTACTCATGGTGGATTCTCATCTCTTGAAAGTGAGTTGGAGTTATTTACATTGTGAAATGTTGGCATGACAGTATGAATGCCTGAAATGTATGGGTTATAATGAGCTTAACTGGTGGATGAAGGAAATAAGGGCCTTGTGACATCCTAGTTTAGTTGTTTTGGTTGGATGAAAACACTCAAAAGATCCCCACCTCAAGCTTTGGAATCCAACTCGAGGGTGACAATTGCAAGTAAGGCTTGGCTAAAACTATCTATGGTTGGGTGGAGATTTTTTGTCCCAATCTCAGTTGCAAACTCTAGTTTTTATTCCAGATAAGTGTTCGTAACTGCTTCCTCTTCTTATTTAACTTATGATGGGTTGCAAACCGTTGTTGTATTTACTGAATGAATGGCTCATGGCTTGCTAAAATTGGAATAGTGAAAGTCTAATGCACACAATAATTGTGTTATTATCAGTTATGCATGAAACACTTGTGTGTATATATATAACCACCAGTGTGGTTGTAATGTGCACGGGGTAGCATTGTGGTGTGTGGTATGAGCATTTGAGGCCATTTAGGAATCTTCAAGCCTATAGCAATGGGTATTTGATGACCATATGTGCATCACATGTCCTTGCAGCCCCTTGGGCACCACATGATTTTTGGTTTCCTTTATAATCTTGTTGTGCTTGTTGTTCCTTCAAGAGAGGCCTTGGGATCTCTAGATTGAGATCAAGTTGTTCCTCATAAGTTATTGAGGGCCCACAGAACCACAAATCTCAGAAAGGTTGAATGGACAACTCTTTGTTCTATGTCTTGTATTGTGTCTACCAAGAAATTGAACCCCCTGATGATGGACCCCCTTTGGGGTTTGGAACGTCAACAGAATGAACACAAAACTGTGGATAATCTGGATCATGCCACTGCAAAAAACTACCACATAAGCCTAAAATCTAACAAGGGTAATCCAGTTGTAAGCTCAGGAGGGATAACACCTATGCGTACCTCACAAATCCTCAAGGGCAAGAGTCAGACCCCAACATAGGTCCAAACTCTTATGGAATGACCATGCTTGATCCATGGTTGAACTCATCAAAAAGGGTTAGTCTAACTTCAAGAACCCTGACTTTGTACAACACCAATGGGGCCTCGACGTGGTATACTTATGCATGAGCGCAGTAGGATTCCCTTACCATATCATATCCTAGACTCATCTCATTATAATGTGAGGAAGTGCATGGGATGTAACCTTATATGGAGCCTACCATTAATACACTTTCATACCTCAGTTCCAATGTTTGGCATAAAGCCCTAAATAATCAGTAAGGGTGGATGCCACATAACAAATGGTTGATATTGAGCACGAGAGATTGACAATTCAAAAGGAATATAGGATGATGTAAGCCCATGGGGGGGTGGGATTGCATCCCAGAAGCCCACAAAAGGTCATGCAAGATGAATTCCTAGGTTGATGGGTACTGGGGTAGCAAGGTAGGGATGGCAGTGTGGAGTAGGATGGGATGGATTGGGGGATGCGCACTGGATGACAATGGAGCCCATAACATGTAATCATGACAAGAGGATTCCTAGAAGTTTAAAGGTGAAGCATGATTCGGAGGGAGCGGGATGGTGTAGCATCAGGATATGGTGGCCTCCACGTCATCCCGACTGTTATTGTATTGTTGCGGGGCGGACCCATGGGGCAAGTCATCTCGGAAGGTTTTCCATAGAGAAAACTTGGAATGTGCAAGGGTGAAGGGTTGGGTAACCTAACTCGGGAAATGGGAAAAGTTTCATCAACAAGTGATCTATCAATTGACCCTTTGACAATTCGACCTGAAAGACCTTTCCCAAAGCGATTCACAAGAGGGATAAAGCATTCAGAGCTAGGGTGATGGACCCGAGTAACGAGAGGATTGTCGGTAATTTATGTCCTATCATTTTGTGTGTGTGTGTTATTATATATATATCTATATATATATATATATATATGTATATGAAATTAATAATATATTGCTAGAGGTTATACGTAGGGTGGCGCAAATATAAATATAAGCAGGTATAGTGAAAACCAAGTCCATGAACAAGTCGAAAGCCAATATACCACTGCTAGGAGGTGCTATCAGGTTGATTATGGCAACCAAATGGGTGCCATGTGGCAAAGATGATGATGTGGCATTCTATAATTCATTAGAAATTCAACTGGTCCTATCTCTTGATCAGAAGGTTGGATTGAGGTAAAATTTTATGTCACCAGAATCATCTTGGTGAGAAGATAACAACATTGATGTCCATCTAAGGCTTTAAGCTAGTCGAAAAAATCAAAATTTTTAGACCCCATTTCCATGGCGACACCTTGTATCTTGGGTCAGCATAGTAACTATCCTCCCCCTAACTTGTGTTTTGCAGGGGATTAGGACGGGGTATGTTACAAGGTGGTATCAGAGCATCTAGGTTCAACACTTGGACTAGATGGGCTCTATCATGGGAAAGTAACAGAAGCACCCCTACAAAGGACTTTCATATTGATTTTTAGAGAATTAACCAAACAAATGTTTAGGTGTTAAAAGTCAGCCTTGGGTTGGTTGAATATATGTATGAGTGTTGAGGGCGCCTTGTTATGTGGGTAAGTAGCATAGTACTAACGATTGATATGAATTCATTATTATTGTTGTGCTAACTTGCAATGTATTTTCCAGCTAGCCTTATGCCAGAAGATTTCCAACAATGAGATAAGGTAATAATAATTGTTATATGCTTGAATGTTTTCTAAATCTAATAGTTTTATGTGTTTGTAAAAACACATAACATAAGCCATAAATCCCGACAGCCAAGAAATGAACAAAAAAATGGTGGGATATAGTTTTGATCATACCCAACGTAGGGAAGAAGAAATATCAGGTAGCTAAGGGGGAGGGTCAAACTCTCCTCACATAATGGATACCTTGAGAAGCCTAAGGTCTGAGATTAGGAGCTGCAAGGAAGACAGTGATAGACTGGTATGGACTCGAGAAAAGAAAACTGAGGTAAATGCAGTTAAATTGTAAAGCCTCTCAGACTTGCAAAGGCAGAGGCAGTATGAGCTGAGGGTTATTCATACAGATAGGAAGATCCTTTTGGGATCAGAGGAGAAAAAAAATGGGGTAGGTGGTAGCAAGTCCAAGAAGAGGCACAAAAGCGAAAGTGAGGATATTTTGAAGGTAAATGCACCATTGAGTGCCCCAGAAGGAATAACTAGCACTCATAGACACCATGTTGGTGGACATTCTAATGCCACTGTTAGGAGATATCATTATCATTCTCATCATCACCATAAAAGAAAGAAGGAAAAGGACCATAAGCCAAAGGAATTTAAGAAATCATATGACCCTCATTTGATGGAGATATGAAGAGATATGGAGAGGCGAAATCTTGGTTTCTTGGAATAAAGAAGTTATTTTGAATTCATATCTATTTCAAGAACATGAAAGAAAAGGTAGAAACATATAGTATGAAAGGAAAATATGACATATGGTGGGAAGACTTAAAGAATGTCAAAGGAATAACTAAAGAGGAATTGAATTGGAATGAATTTGAAAGACTCTCCAGACAAAACTATTTATCAGATAGTTACTATGACAACAAGGAGATAGAGTTTTATCAACTTAAGATGGGGAAAATGATGGATGACGAGTATGTCACCAAGTTTCTGGAATTTATGAGGTATGTTCCAAATCTTAAAGATGAGAAGGCAAAAATCCAAAGGTTTATTAGTGGGTTTCCCCTATCATTTAGAGACCAAACTGAATTTTTGGAACCTCAGACATTGAATGATGCCATTAAAAACTTGAAACACTATTATATGCAATCCAAGCATAGGCCAAAATTAAAATTTGATTAAAAGTCAAAAAACAATGCCAAATTTAAGGGGAAAAAAATGACTAAGGAATCATATATTTTCCCCGTTACCCAAGAGAGTCAACAAAGGCTCAACATTGAAGGCATAGATCGTTCAACTCAATAAGGAGCCAAGAGACATGGGAATGGTCTGTATAAGTTTTGGACATGTGGAAAAAATAATTTGAGAAAAAATTGCCCGCCATGCAATCACAATGGCCCAAAGCTATACAATGCAGAGGAAGCCGATATTGTGGAAGATGTGGTATGTGGTATGCCTAGGATCTACACAGCACTAGAAAATTGGTAAGTAGATTATCAGGCTTCCGGAATTGAGATGGAAGGTAATATTTTCAATCAAACCATTTATGCTTTGATTAACCCTAGTTCTAAATAGAGTTATGTTAGACCTAATCTTGTGATATTATGTTAGTTGAACCAACATCCACATGAGGAATCCTAGATATTTCAATTAGCCATGGAAACAAAGAAGAGGTTGAATATTGGGTGAACGCTTGCCCAATTGAATTAAATTTCCCACCATGCAAGTACACTGGCCCAAAACTATACAATGCAGAGGAAGTAGAGATTGTGGAAGATGTGGCATGTGGTATGCCCAGGATCTACGCGGCACTAGACAATTGGTAAGTAGATTATCAGGCTTCCACAATTAAGATGGAAGGTAAGATTTGAAATCAAGCCATTTATGCTTTGATTAACCCTAGTTATAAATATAGCTATGTTAGACTTGAGCTTGTCAGATGATGTCAATTGAACCAACATCCACATGAGGAATCTTGGCTAGTTCAATTAGCCATGCAAACAAGGAAGAGGTCGAATATTGGGTGAAGGCTTGCCCAATTGAATTAAATGGGATAACAAAAATGGAAAATCTCAAATTGTTACCATTTGGTGTGTATCATTGAAAATTCTGAGAATGGTGGTGAATCAATATTTCTTTTACAATTGTTATTTTATGTTAGTTAAGATCACTTAGTAAAACCAGAACACAAAATGTACAACAAAAGAATAATTTTTATTAACGAGAATAATGAAAACTCCAATCCCTTTTTACAACAATAATTTATACAATCATACTTAGAATTCCTTCAAGGCTCCAAGCCTAGATGAAGACTCCAATAATCAATTTAAAACCAAGCTCCAACTTGTACCATACTAAGCTCCAACTTGATCTACTTGGAGACTCCAATCCTCTTAACAATTCAAGCTCGAACCTAGTTTTCCACAAGACTCCAACCTTATGTGGGGGCTCCAACCCTCTGATTCAATTCTTCAAAATGGTTATAGTACTACTTTAGTACTTCCAACATCTTCTTCAACAAGTCCTATAAACAACTCAGAGACTTGCTTCAACAAATTCTACAAAAAGGTCTCAAAAATACTTCAAGGGCTAGTACATCAAGGTTAACTCCAACAACACTATTATGTGTCTCCAAGAGTATTCATGTTTGCACAAGCAATACTCTTCAGGGCTACTCCAATATGGATTCAACAATTCTACTCCAAAGGTGTCTTCAATAGGTCTTAACAGCATATCCTCTATAATTTCCTTCAACAAGTCTTCACAATGCTTCATCTGATCTCCAAAAATATTCCACCAAGTCTTCAAGGAAAATGGTAAAGTTTGAATTTGTCAAAGAGGATCCAATCTGTTTGAAAAGGACTTCAATATTCCAAAATGTCTTCAAGGTCTATACAACAAGTTCTTTTCAAGCTGCTACAATAGATAATAAGGGCTCCAACAACTTCTTCAATGTAATCTTCCAAAACAACTCTATTTTTTATACTCTATTCAGTGGTGTCACAAGGAAGTTTAATGGTCTTCCTTAAATTGATGTCAATACATTGTGTCAAGTCTTCAAATATGTCACTAAGCTGCTCCAAAACAATTCCCAATGGACTACCCTCAAATGATGCTAAAACTTCCAATTATGTGGCACAAGATTCATTGTCACAAGTCCAAATTATTAAGTGTCATAGGTCACACGTTTTTCACAGGTCTGAACTACTAGGATTTTTCCCACCAAATAAGCACAAGTCCAATCTTAAGCTTGTCTTCACACAAGTCCTCAAGCTTGTCCAAAATTCAATCTTTTCTTCACACAAGTCCACACTGGTTCAAGAATTTACACACAGATATTAGATATCTTGTCAAATTCTAAGGTTTTATAGCATAGGTTCGAGATCCCAAAAGTTCTCAACAGTTTAAGTACAAGTTTGAAGGTGTGTGCTTATTGATACCACATTGCATAGCCCTATGCCACAAATCTGAGCCCTCAAGGTTTACTCACAAGTTGGCATAGATCTAAATAGTTGTCACAGTTCTAAAATAAATGTCATAGCTTTGAAATTGATGTCAGAGGTTCGAAATTGATGTCACGAGTCTGAGCTACAAGATAAAAATTCCACAATTCTGAGCTGCTCTAGGTCTAAGGTATTAGGCACAAGTCCAAATTTTTTTGCAAAATCCACACGCCTAAAAATCCTTGAAAATATCCATAGATCTGAAGCCTTTTTATTTAGATCTGAGGTCTGTCCACAGGATCGAATGTTCATTTATAGGTAAAAGTTACAGGTCCAAGAGTTTGCATAAAATGTTTCATATTCGAGCTAATCTTGAGGTCTAAACCAAACTGAACCAAGGATAAGGGAGACGAGTAACCTTTTATTAGACAAAGAGATATCCAAAATCCAAACATAGAAAAATAAAACAAGATTTTCCAAACAGAAACTTCTCTACATTTTGTCCTCCTTTGCCTCCTCCTTATCTTCTCTCCTTCTTTTTATTTTCTCTTTGGATATGAATCTTATCTCTGTTCTTGACTAAATTGATGAATGATTGGAAGATTCCAACCTTATATTTATACTTCTTTTCACCTTGAACAATCGTGTCTTTAAATATAGAGGCCCGACATGACCATTTGAGTTCACCTGTGCATGGGCATTTTTAATATATTTTTTGTGTTTAATCAAGTTTGTTGATGTAAGAGCTTTGTAATTTTGAAGCTCTATAAAATTTTGTTTTCTAAATTTAATACTTAATTCTATTGAGTTGTTGCTATGTTTTTTTTTCTCTCCACGGTGTTGTGGAAACATTTTGGAAACCCTTCACTACAAAAATAACATTATCAGCACACAAACTTCTCCTTGAAAAACCTTGTCATTAGATCTTTGATAGCTTCATCATTTTCCCAAATGGAAAGTAAAGCTCACACAACAAGTAACCAATATGATGAATTCTTATAACATGATTACTAAGGATGTCATTTAATTGTTTATTTTCACCATGGAGGACAATATCAAACTATGTAGTTGGCACTCCATTTGCAACAAATGTTTGTGTCACCAATAGCATGTTGGCTGTAGTCACAATAATATACAGAAAAATATTTTTTGCCTTCTACAACATTCTAATGTTCAGTTTCAATGTTTCTGGTGTTGTTTACTCATTTGCAACATCCAGCTTTCTTTCCAATTGTAGTAGGCCCAACTTTACTAATGTTTCAATTCAGTTACACTTGATCTCATTGGGTTTCTTACTTGAAGAACTTCTACAACAAGGATATGCCATGCCATTTTTCTTGAAGTTCCTCATTGGAATATACTACTAGGGCTTCAACCATGCACTTAGATTTTTATCACCAGCAACATGTACACCTAGGAATTTCTTGAACAAGATCTTGCTTCAACAATGCTAGGGCTTGACAACATATTGACATTGATGACAACCTTACGCAACAATCTCTCCCTTTGGCATCACTAGAAAATGGCGTGCTTTTCTTAACAATGTTTTCCCATCAAGTGTTCCCCATTTCCCCCCATTGTTATACAATAAAATGACATCCTCATCAGCTCAGAGGGGAAAGACATGATGACTAAAGCAATGACCAAGTTCACAAGCCTTGTTTCCAAGCTAATGCTGCCTATACACTAGCAACTTGCTTTATAAAGCTTCTCAGCAAGACTAAGGGTGCGTTAGTGACCCAAGTAACTATATTTGTTACCTCGAGAACAACATTAGTAAACCCTAATGAGGATCTAAGGGTCAAAGGAGCAGATTGACTAAGAAATATCCCTATATTCTCTCCTAAACCAACTCAGAAAAGCAAGGAAACATCAAAGTTCGACCTATTTGGGGGATTACTAATCCTAATGGAGTATGCAAATGGGAAAGAGCTCAAAAGAATGGAAACATCATTACTTTTACTGAAGAAACTCATGGAGAAACTTGGCAACCCTAACCCCACTTACTGAAGAAACTCATGGAGAAACTTGGCAACCCTAACCCCACATGCTACATAAGCAAAGCTAGGGCTATTGTGAAAGGGGTCAGATCATTTGAAAGGGTAGCTTACTTGATTATCAAGCAGAGTCTTAGACTTAAGCATAAGAAGTTGGTAAGAAGAGAGAGACAGAGAGAGGAGCTCGAGGGGTAAGGGAAGGCTGATGCAACCGATGGGTTTAATCACTCATTCAACATGAATATAGAACTATAGTTGTACCGTCCACTCCGTGATGTTGGTACTATAATTCATATATATGTTTACTCAATGTCTTTTGGCATGAGTGGCTTAGTTATGTGCAACAAGATTCCTTTTGTATGTTTATGCATTGATTATCAAAGTTTTATGCTATGATTACGCTTGTGTTTTCTATGTGCAGGACTTGATCTAGAGCCAGATCAAGGGACTTCTTCCTAGTTGCATTGCACTCTCCAGTAACTCCACATGAAGGCTCAAGGTAATGAATCTATTTCGTTTTGATAGTTAGCTGTTGGACATGAACATGCATGTATCTTTGTGACAGCTTCAGATAATCTTACAGTCTTCCAAGGGTCCCAGGAAGACCCTTGAGCGTTCCTTCATCTTCCATACACTGTGCATTAATCCCTATAGCAGAATTGATGACTCCACTGGGGACTACACTTTAGTTCCCAGTTTTCCCATAAAGTTCCTAGATCTCTCCTTCTTCTAGACCTTCTTGTACTTCTTCATTCTTTTTCTAACCACACAGGACCTTGCAACACTCTTCTTTCATTGCTCAGTCCTGGATCTAATTCCCACAACACTTTTTTCAAGTGTTTTTCCTCACTAACGCAGGTTACCAGTGTAAACGGAGCTTTATAAAGCATTGTGGCTTCACAACCAGAGCTTTAGTGCCGCCAGTAACTCTTTGTGGCCTCTAGCACAGAGTTTTAGTCACCCATTTTTTGATAAACAACTGTGTATGTGACCTCAAAGGGTTGGGAAACTTGATTTTGGAATGATAAGGGATCTGTAGTTGTGCTTTGTTTGACTGATATGTGTCCTAAACAATTTTTTTTTTTAAGAAAATAACTTTCCTTATTAAAGTTTTTATTTTCATAAAAGAAAAAATCAAAATTTTTTATTGTTTTCCGCTTAGTTTGTTAGATCTGCATTATTTAGTTTCAGTAGTTGTTAGTGACCATTGAAAAGTTCTGTTGATTATGCTAGTGTTGTATTGAATAGGATGCATGGAATGAATATTGATGTATGAATGACTCTCCCTTTGTAGAAGCAGCTTATTCATCGAAATTGAAAATTTACAAGCATTGTTTTTGCATGATTTGAGTCAAAGTCCCATAAAATCTCATACATCAACACCCCTAACGAAGACTCTAACAAACTACACTTAAAATCTACCTAGTAAAATCAATCAGAAACTCTTTCTAGAGTAAACACACATTAGTTTAGGCTAGGATCTTGCATTAGGCAGTGTGAGTAAACTGCCCAAGATCATACACCAAAACTAGTGTTATTAAAGAGAGAAATCCTTTTGCACTCATACTACCAAGACCACTCTAGTAAAAGCAGAGCTAAATATAATACAACATCAGATTGTAAGTGAAGGTAGCCTACCTTTGCTTACATCTCCTTTGGGTATTATGTGTATCGGGGATCCCTTCGGGGATATCAGAGTTGAGTCGAGGACTCAAGTATCCTGCCCACACAGCATACTATCTGCGACTATGTCCCCCCTGGTAGTGTCTGTGATCTGAGGTATCCTTAGTGACCATACTTTTAGGGACTAACACAAGGTGACTAGGGTGGGCTACCCTGGTACCTAACACAGATGGACCTACTTTTTCTTCATTTTTTGGGAGGGTGTTCGTCTTCACAAGAGTACTTGGCCCTTTAATTGAAGGTTCGAGCGAAGCTCTAAAGTAACCGTTATTGTACATTTGGCTAGCTCTCTGTTATCCATTGTGATACTGGGTTTCATCTCCAGCAACCAGTTCTTATCGGATAGGGTCATTTCCTTCTTCTTTTTTATTGATTTACTTAGTGTATTTTTTTATTTTTTAGGTGCCATTTTTTTATTTTTTAGGTGCCAGAGTGCTATCATTGAGACTTTACTAAACATCACTGTAAAATTTACTAATAAAAATTATCGACCACCATGGCTACATCTGACCCTCGTTGTCAATCTAAATGATTGTTAGGACTCCCCCCACTCATTAAGGAGGATCCGCCGAGATCCAGTGAACTAGATTCCCCATCTTCGAGAAATCAGTCTCTGAGATCTCACACAGAATCAGTTTGGACATCCAACGATTCAAGCTTACCGAAGTATTTCTTTACTGCGTGATTTCTTCCTCCATACAATCCTCCAATCACGAATCCGTTGGGTCCACTATTGGTTCCCATTGCATCTATACCTCCTTTATCTTCAGTTGGAACACTTCCACCCATCCCGCCAATGACTAATGGGTCATGGGACTTTTTGGACACTTTTGGTCCCCCACCACTTCCCTAGTCGACAGTCAATACCACACCTTTAATTGCGAACCCTGCTATCCCATTTGTCCCAGGTTCAACCCCTATCATGACACCCTCCACAAGTGGAACCCAGTTTATTCTAGGTTCCACCCCTTTAGTGGCAAACCCTGTACCTTCAAGAAGTGCTACATATAGCGCTCATTATAATGTTCAATATAGAACTATTATCGTGGGTCCCTTCAACCAACAATATGGTCGGCATCCATTCTATAGTTATAACTTCTAGATTCAAGTATCTAGGGGCACACCCAATATGCATATACCAGCCGGGAGCATAACCGTTCCCCCTCAGTTTTCAACAATGCATGCTCAATCACTGATTGACATGAACACTCCTTATGCTAGTCAAGGACTTATGGTTAGTTCTATGGTGAGAAGGAATCCTCAAGGAGGTCCCAATCAATCTATGGGGTCACCCTACTTACAACCTCAAATGAGTCAAGGGGGCACTGCTTATCCTAGGGGCACTTCTATCCCCCAACCTAACAGTCCCTATGGAAATCCACATTACAATATCATACCCCAAGGCACCTACTATACCACACAACCTGTGTATAATATTGGGAACAACACGATGGGAGGACAACAAGGATCCTCAAGTCATATGTCATCCCCTTGGTCTGATTCAGGGGCATCAAACACTCTACCTTTCTTAGCAACGCTTGATATCCCCAACTTGTACAAACTTACAAATGACCCCATCTATCATAACTTACTCTGGCCGCCAATCCCACATAAAATACTGGCAGACATCCCTAAGTTTGAAGGGAAACAAAAGGGAGGATTCGGGTACACACATCACCACCTATCATCTATGGTGTGTTTCTAACTCCATGGTGGATGATAGTATTTGGTTACTTCTTTTTCCCCATACTCTTACTGGCAACACAACAAGTGGCACATAGAGTTACCATGCGTGTCAGTCAATACCTTTGGTGCTCTAGCAATGGAATTCTTAAAGCACTTCCAGCTACCCATCCACTATGGAACTGGGATGGAACTCCTCACTTACATTAGGATACTGCGACCCACATCTCTGATCATATACATGAATGGAGACATAGGCGGAGGTTAGTCAAAGCTCCCCTCCCAGAATATCTCTTAGTGGATTGGTTCTGCAAGTCTTTACTCCCCCAAATCGCTAAGGATGTCATGTTAGGTGGTGCGGTCACTGAAGACCAATTCATTCATCGTGCCTAGCTCTTGGATCTGATATATTCGCATTTTGGCACTCTATACGACGTAATTCCCAATGCCCCTCGCAACTCCAATGCTCCCGCTACTCAGCAACCTAGAGCGCACGCCGATGGGATTATCATCGCAACCTCCAGGGCTATTGTAAAACAAATCAACGGCCACATTGCCTAGATGTCAGTGGACCCCTCTACCAAATCAACTGCTCTTCCTACCACAGCGATAAACTATGTGCAGTCTACACAAAAACCTAGTGGTAAGAACAAGAAGAATAAGAAAAAGATGCCTCCTTCTGAAGAGCAGTCAACGAAGCAGTCTAACCCCAAGCAGAAGGTAGGTGTGCCCTCTGACGATGCAAAGGATAAACCCACTAGATTCCCTTGCAAAATTTGTGTCGGAGACCACATGACCTATCATTACTCGCATCTTCAAGAGTGCACAAATTTCATTGCGAAAAAGGATACTGGCAAGACCCTTATTGTCCTGAATAATCCTTTCCCCACTTAGCAGCAACAACACCTTATTGCAAACTAACCCCAACCCCCACAAGGGGGCAATGGCAATTCACAACATCCTTCTGTTGGTGAAGGACCATCTACCGTTTACACCTTTGAAATGGTAGATGTACAAACCAGAGCCAAACCTTATGGAGCTCCAGCCTCTCATGTAGATGAACCCTCCTCAAGTCAAAACCCACTATTTCCTAACAATCTTCATATCAAAAGGCCGGTTGCTGATCTTGTGATTCGCCCCCCTAAGGGGGCACTTCGATGCACAATGCACAATACATCTACGTGTGCCATCCAAAATACAACATTGTAGAAGACTTGGCGCAAGCGTCGTCGGCTATGTCGGCACTCGAAGTATTACAAACATGTTCAGTACAAAGGAAAGCTCTATTTCGGCCATTGGTGGTATCAACCCTCAGGATTCCATGCTTGCAATTTTCGACATGGAAAAGTTTAAACCTCCCCTTTCTCACCAGCTTGTATTTCAGGCGCAAATATTTTCAAAAGGTAAAGGTATACATAGAACTGTCATTGACGAAGGTGCTTCTACTTGCATAATGTCGACTTCATGTTGGATCATTTTGGGTTCCCCAATCCTATCCCCACCATAGAATTCACTTAAAGCTTTCGACAACCACACTTTCATCCCTAAAGGTTACCTAGATAGCTACCCCATCACCTTGAATGGGAAAACGGTAATGGTGGACATCGAAGTCATAGATAGAAAGCTTGACTATAATATATTGTTGGGTCGTAGCTGGACTTACGCCATGACTACCATTGCGTCTATTGCCTTTCGCATCATCTTATTTCCATTAGATGGAAATATATTCCCAGTGGGCCAGTTGTCCTTTTGCACCCCTAATTATTCCTCGTTACCCAGTGAATCTATACCCTTGGTGGTGTACCTGACCACCATGGATTCATTCTTTATGATCTTTTCAGACTCTCTAAATATGAAAATACCACCGACTTATCTCATATGGACTCATTAAATTACACAGATGTGAAGTAGAGTTGTTCTTTTTACGATCATTTTCAAACTCTTAAAACATGAAAATATCAACGAGTTTGCCTATCTAGACTCATTAAACTAATCAGAAAGGGCATAGAGTCGCTCTTTTTGCGGTCCTTTTCATAATCTTAAACTATGAAAATATCGATGAGTTTACCCATCTGGACTCACTAAATTAATCAGATGGGGAAAGTAGACAATACAACTGTGTTTAGTATTTGAAAGCGTGTTTTGGTATCAGTGGTTCTGTTGAACATGGCACTCCCTAAGATAAACCTTCCTTGTGACTGCCTCTCAATATGAGTCTTACCATCATATATGTTTAACCTATATGTCCCGATGTTCTTTCATCTCTATATCCTAACACTCTTTGGTGTTCATGAGTCTAGTGCTGCATGGTTTAAACCGTTGTCGTGCCTTCTATTGTTCAAGGGAAAACCATTTTTCTTCTGTTGCCTCCATCAAGCCATCAAGCATATTCTTTCATCATGCCCTCTGTGTTTTGACCCAATGCTCAAAGATTCCTCAAAAAACAAATCATTCTTGTCCTGTTTCGTGTCAATTGATGTAGGATACATTATTTCCTACCTTTCAATAGGTCTCTTCCTATCAACTTCAACACTCTATCTAGGAAGAAGACCCAGAAACACTTCAATGCCTTGGTACTTGCAGACATCAATGGCAGGTCACCTTGTGTTTGATCAGGGGTTCTCATTATTGGCTCCTGGTTAAACGATTCTATGAGTGCTCGACGAAAAAAACATTTTTTACACTCACTAGATTGTATTTTACATCCTGGATACCATCACCATTATTGGTGGCCTTCCTCGCATTTGTTAACGGTCTCAATTATTAATTGATAATCAGATGATTTCGTGCATGTTCAACATCAACACATATATTCACATGTATCGATCTATGTTGTTCAGTGAAGAAGAAATCAATACCTTGGGTAGAGGCTTGCATCACTCAACATTCTTTCCTCTCCCAAATTGCGTATATTGTTTTTTAGAGACAGCTCGTCAAAATGATCCTATTATGAAACCGGTTCTGCATTGTTCTTATCGGCGGCCAACATCGTCATATCTCTTTTATGAGAAAATCACTCTAACATAGCTACTGAGTGTGGGAATGCCCGACTCAGGACATGATTTTAGTTTTTTTATATATACGTGTTGTATCAGGTTTCTTGTACTGCCTGAAGCTCCGATCCTCTCTCTCTTTTTATCAAGAAGGCACATAATAGTTAAGTATAAAGTATTTCAGCCATCGTCATAGCCTCTAATCTCACACTTCAGGGGGCATTTGTTGTACAGTAAAATGACCTCCTCATCAGCCCAGAGGGGAAAGACATGATGACTAAAGCAATGACCAAGTTCACAAGCCTTGTTTCCAAGCTAACATTGCCTATACACTAGAAACCTGCTTTATAAAGCTTCTCAGCAAGCCTAAGGGTGTTTTAGTGACCTAAGTAACTCTACTTGTTACCTCAGGAATAGCATTAGTAAATCCTAATGAGGATCTAAGGGTCAAAGGAGAGAATTGACTAAGAAATATCCCTATATTCTCTCCTAAATCAACTTAGAAAAGAGAGGAAACATCAAAATTTGACCTATTTGGGGGATTACTAATCCTAATGCAGTATGAAAATGGGAAAGAGCTCAAAAGAATGGCAACATCATTTCTTTTACCTAAAGAAACTCATGGACAAACTTGGCAACCCTAACCTCATGTGCTACATAAGAAGAGTTAGGGCTATTGTGAAGGGGATTAGATCATTTGAAAGGATAGTTTACTTGACTGTCGAGTGGAGTCTCAAACTTAAGCATAAGAAGTTGGTATGAAGGGAGAGAGGGAGAGAGGAGAAGGAGGGGTAAGGGAAGGTTGATGCAACCAATGGTTGTAATCACTCTTTCGACATTAATATAGAACTGCAGTTGTATTTTCCACTCCATGATGTTGGTACTATAATTCATTTATATGTTTATTCAATGTCTTTTAGCATGAGTGGCTTAATTATGTGCAACTAGATGTCTTTTGTATGTTTATGCATTAATTATCGACGTTTTATGTTGTAATCATGCTTGTGTTTTCTATGTGCGGGATTTGATCTGGAGCTAGCTCAAGGGACTTCTGCCTAGCTGCATTACGCTCTCAAGAAACTCCACATGAAGGCTCGAGGTAATGAATCTGTTTCGCTTTGATAGTTAGTTGTTGGACATGGACATGCATGTATCTTTGTGACAACTGCAAATAATCTTACTATCTTCCAAGGGTCCCAGGAAGACCCTTAATGGTTCCTTCATCTTCCATATACCATGCATCAACCCATAAAGCATATTCTTTCATGATGCCCTCTGTCGTTTTGACCCAATGCTCAAAGATTCCTCCAAAAAAAAATCATTCTTGTCTTGCTTTATGTCAATTGATGTAGGACACATTATTGCCTACCTTTCGACAAGTCCCTTCCTATTGACTTCAACACTCTATCTAGGAAGAAGACCAAGAAACACTTCAGTGCCTTGGTACTCGCAGACATCAGTGGCATGTCACCTTGCGTTTGATCAGGGGTTCTCATTATTGGCTCTTGGTTAAACGATTCTATGATTGTTTGACGATAAAAACATTTTTCGCACTCGCTAGATTGTACTATGCATCTTGGAGACCATCACCATTATTGGTGGCCTTCCTCGCATCCGTTAACGGTCTCCATTATTGATTGGTAATCAGACAATTTCGTGCATGTTCGACATCAATGCATATATTCACATGTATTAATCTATGTTATTCGGTGAAGCGGAAATCAAGACCTTGGGTAGAGGCTTGCATCACTCAACCTTGTTTCCTCTCCCAAGTTGCGTATATTGTTTTTGGAGACAACTCATCAGAATGATCCTATTATGACATCGGCCCCACATTGTGCTTATTGGTGGCCAGCATCGTCATATCTCTTTTATGATAAAATCACTCTGAAATAGCTACTAAGCGTGGGAATGCCCGACTCAGGACATGATTTTAGTTGTTTTATATATATGTGTTGTATCATGTTTCTCATACAGCCCGAAGCTACGATCCTCTCTCTGTTTTTGTCAAGAAGCAACAGGAAGTTAAGTATAAATTATTTTGTCCATCCTTGCAGCCTCTGATCTCACACATTAGGGGGGATTTTTTATACAGTAAAATGACCTCCTCATCAGCTTAGAGGGGAGAGACATTATGTGAAGCAATGACCAAGTTCACAAGCCTTGTTTCCAAGCTAACATTGCCTATACACTAGAAACCTTCTTTATAAAGCTTCTCTGCAAGCCTAAGGGTGTGTTAATGACTCAAGTAACTCTACTTGTTACCTCAGGAACAACGTTAGTAAACCCTAATGAGGATCTAAGGGTCAAAGGAGTAGATTGACTAATAAATATCCCTATATTCTCTCCTAAATCAATTCAGAAAAGCAAGGAAACATCAAAGTTTTACATATTTGGGGGATTACTAATCCTAATGGAGTATGAAAATGGGAAAGAGATCAAAAAAATGGCAACATCATTGCTTTCACCTAAAGAAAATCATGGAGAAACTTGGAACCCCTAACCTCACATGCTACATAAGAAGAGCTAGGGCTATTGTGAAAGGGGTCAAATCATTTGAAAGGATAGCTTACTTGATTGTCGAGTGGAGTCTCAGACTTAAGCATAAGAAGTTGGTAAGAAGGGAGAGAGAGAGACAAGAGCTGGAGGGGTAAGAGAAGGCTAATGCAACCGATGGTTGTAATCACTCTTTCGACATTAATATAGAACTGCAGTTGTACTGTCCACTCTGTGATGTTGGTACTATAATTCATTTATATGTTTATTCAATGTCTTATAGCATGAGAGGCTTAGTTATGTGCAACTAGATGTCTTATGTATGTTTATGCATTGATTATCAAGGTTTTATGTTGTGATTACGCTTGTCTTTTCTATGTCTAGGACTTGATCTGGAGCTGGCTCAGGGGACTTCTGCCTGGCTACATTATACTCTCCAGCAACTCCACACGAAGGCTCAAGGTAATGAGTCTGTTTCGATTTGATAGTTAATTGTTGGACATGGACATGCATGTATCTTTGTGACAGCTGCAGATAATCTTATAGTCTACCAAGGGTCCCGGGAAGACCCTTGAGGGTTCCTTCATCTTCTATACACCGTGCATTAATCCCTATAACACTTGTCTTTATGCTACTCACCCTGTCATCATGCTGCTCCCTTTCCATAGTGTTTTTCTTCTTGTCATAAATTTGATCCCCCCTGTTATAGTGTTGATTTTGTGTGATAATATTTAGGTATCCATTCTTTGACCTATTCTCCCCTTAACAATATGCATGATCTTCCTCTTTCTAATAGGTAGAACCTTGTTGTAACATAATTTCAGCCTCTGATGCCCATATTTGATTAGTAACAAAGATCAATTCATTGAGCATTTAAGGCACACTCAAGACATTCCTTTTCTGGTTCAACATGCTTCCTTCTCCAAACTTATGTGACTCTTTTTTTGTGCTTGGTTGATAACTTTTTAGATTATCTAGGAACACAATTCAAGTTTCAATCTCAATCTATATGCCCAATATTATGGAATTTGAAACATTTAGTTCTAGACTTGAATGAGGGAGCATAATTTTGGTTGGTGAACACATTGGAGTATCTCCTAACAATTTTACTTCTAGTAAATTGATAGGAGTCCTGATAAATGTCTTTGTCATATGCCCTAAAATCCTTTGCCATGTGCCGAAAATTTGTACAAGATTAAAAATAACAAAAAAATAAAGTTTGATACCTGGAAAATGATGATTGCCTTGATGCATTTCTTGTTGGAAATATTTTTTCATTGGTGTCAACATGTGGTAGAAAGTTTCATCTAGAGGCACAATTATCAAATAAATACCCCAAAAAGTAGGTTCTAGGCACACAAGAAGTGCAAAGGATCTGAAATGGTGCATAGGATTTGGAGCCATTTTTCGAGCACCAAACCATCTCATAAGTATGTGTAACCCACCCATATAGATAGAGCTATTTGGCCTCCTGGATCGATAGATAGAGACATACCAAGTTGTTGACCCGAAGATCAAGATAACAAAGTTAGAGGAGGTTGGATGAGCTTTGGTGTGCAGCCAAAGTTCGCACAAGTGCCAAACCTAGTGGCAGAGTGGCCAAACAATAGATGGAGCTCACATGGAAGCCACAACAATAGCGGGAAGAATTTCTATTGGACAGGAATAGCCTACTTGACAACCTTACCCAAGTGAAATTACCCTGGTGGTATATTTTTGGAAAACAAAACAAACGCAGAATGTGGTAGATGTCAGGACACAATAGCAAAAGCATCATCCAATGGGAAGTGATTGGGAAGCCCCCACATTGATGGATCAACCCACTGAGGGCTATCCTAGAGGGAAAACAAAGAGACAGTGCAGTAAGGTGTTAACCCAAAGGAAATCTATGGAAAATAAAGGAAATGGTCGATAAGCCTGAAAACCAATTAACAAAGAAATTGCTTGCAAAATAGGTCTCCAAGACCCCCTTCCTCTCTCCTCTGATAGGACAGGTGGAAGAATGCGATTGGGCCATACCATGGAGGAAGGTGAAGTCAACACAACCAATAGGAGGTGGACATGTGGTATTCATTTTTGGCATTTTCGGCACCCTAATGGCCCATATCTAAGTGACACGTGTCACCACTCAAAGGTCGACAGGTAGGTGTGACATCATTATGATGTCATCCTAGAGGCATGCATATTGGCGGTTTAGTAACAATGCACAAGATTAAGGCATCGGGAGAAGATTTTGTCGGGACATATTGGCAAGTTGACAAAGAGGTAGCTAATCAAAAATGTGTTGGGAGGGCCCCGTAGGATAGCTAAGCCCACAAGGCCTAGCCTGACGGTTTATTTTGGAGCATGCAATGGAAGCAATGGGTAACAGGGTGTCGAGACATGGAGACAGCATTCAACAACCAATAAGAATGAGCTCAAGTGATCCCAATGGGAAACGTCGACCCAACGACATGACTCTAGCGGCTTTATAAACGGTGCAACAAAGAAATGTCAGGATAGAGGGGGCTATAGGCTAAGCGCCCACATAGAGATCTATGCAACATTTAAGGATCGGGGCACAAAGGTTATAAATAACCATAGAGGCTCTTGGAGTGGCTAAGTTCCAGCTCTTGGTTGTTTCATGTAGAAATGGGACTAACGGCGTGAGGTTGTTAACAAAGAGATTTGGCCTACGAAGGGCTCAAAAGGGCTTAACACCTAAACGTCTAAGTCATGGTCGTGGAGACCTGGTTTTATGGTAGAAAAAAAGGTAAGGGAGCCAAGAAAAGGTGCTAAAGGCCATAATTGGTAGAATTATCATTTTGGCAGCGGATTTGGTAGTTAAGCCAAAGTTAACTACAGATAAAAATAACGAAGCCCTATTAAAACCTATTAAAAAGGTAGAATTTCCAAAAACTACAAATAAGCTCAGTTTAACCTGGAGAAAATGATAATTGAAGGTTGATAACTTAGTGAACATAGTCAAAGGACTTAAATGAACATAACAAAGGAAAAAAATAAGATTGCATGCAACAATACAAGAAAAGAAAGGAAGACAAAAATATCAAGCCAAAATTCTATATAAGCAGGCTTGAGCAAGAAAGTTGATGACAAACCATTTTTTACAGCAAAGTGAGTTTTGTTGTAGTGAGGTATTGATGATGTTGTTGTAGGTGATTTTTAAGTGGTGGTTGAAGTAAATTTTTTTTTGAGAAGTAGAGAAGGCATTCATTGTTTCTAGTATGAAAGTAGATGAAAGATGAACCAATGAGTGTCAAAGCAAGTTGTAGCTTGTAGATTAGAGGTTGGTACTCCTTCTAGTGGGTGCTAGAAAATGTAGAAATTTTGAATAATATAATGCTTATTCACGGATATTATCCTGATTATACACTATTTGCGGAATGCATGCATAATACATAACCTCCTCTACCATTGATCATCAATTTGCGGAGTTAAAAAAAAAAAAAAACGCATGCGCACATTGAAACATCAATCACACATATCAACACAGTATGTAATGGGGAAAGCATACAACTAAAAACCCCCAACTATCTGTATATTATAATCATAGATAACATGTAACAATACATAGTACAATACTCCTCACATGTACTCAGTACTATCTCCACCTGCTACACACAAACTAGCTCAAATCTGAACAAGCCACAGGTTCAAATCTCCTCCACTGTTTGCCTGCCTCTACTGCACAATCCAAGTTGAGAATAGATCAGATCCAAGTTTGAAATTCCCTTGGCTTGTACTACACAATCCTCATTGGCAATCTCAATCAATGATTGAGCAAATCTCATGCACAGCTATAGTCACAACTGATAGTAGTCTCACCCTTTCACCCACCTCTAACACTTGTCTCCATTGAACTGTCAATGCATTGAGTTAACTGATGTATTCTTTGGTTGATTTATGAGTTAATAATTAGTGAATTAATTAATAATTAATTCACACCACTCATCACTAGTGTATTTGTCAGTTAGACTAAATACAACTAGTTAAACTAAGTCAAACTGAACACAACTCCACCAAACTCAATCACTTGAGTTCTAACTGAAGTCCTTCATGCAATAGCTCAAATAACCCATAAAAAAAGTGTATTTCCTTATGGCAGTTGCATGTGCCACATCTGTAGCTCGAACAGAAGTGCTGCAAGAGGATAAGATAATGTTTATAGTCCAAATATTATTAAGAGCTAATAATATTCGATTGTTCTATATTTAGACTGACAGTCTAAAAATAGACTCCGCCCATATGTCTAAAAATAGAGGTCCATCTATTTTTACCAACATGACCAATCATCCATAAATAGCATATTGCAACTCATAGACCATGATCCATATGTCTAAAAATAGACATAGTCTAAAAATAGACTTTGCACCAAAAATAGCCTACGGGCCCACTTAGTGAAGGCAACTTCTTTTCACTAAGCTCCATCATCTTGTTGCATTTTCAACACTCCCTCTCAAAAATATATGGATTATCTGCAACCCCTATCCTGCCTCTGTGGTATTCGAATTTGCTCCTGGTGAGCGCCTTCGTCAAGATATCAGCATCCTGATCCTCCGTGGGAATGTACGAAAGTAACATGATTCTCCGCTGTACACAATCTCTGATATGATGGTACCTGATGTCGATGTGCTTGGATCTATCATGAAATACTGGATTAGCCGAGATTTTAATGCAACTCTGGTTATCACAATAAATCACAGTAGGCTCCAAGTGTGACCCGAACAACCCGACCAGGATCTTCCTCATCCATATAGCCTCGCATGTAGCCAAACTTGCTGCCATATACTCGGCCTCTGCTGAACTGAGTGCCATGGATCTTTGCTTCCTGCTGTACCAAGAAACTGTTGTCAATCCGATACTGAAGATCCCTCCAGATGTGCTCCTTTTTTCCGTTGGGCTCCCTACCCAATCTGCATCCGTGAAGCCACATAGCTTCACCTCATCCTCCTGTGTGTACCACAATCCATATCCCGATGTGCCTCTGAGATAACACAATACATGCTTGCCTGCCTTCCAGAAGAGCTTGGTTGGCTTAACCATAGCTTGTGAAAGCTGGTTAACAGCATAGCATATATCGGGTCGTGTATTAACTAGATACATAAGCGACCCCACCAATTGTCGATAAACAGTGGCATCCACTACCTCCGATGAAGTAGCATCCTCCTTCCTCCAACCTCCAGGAAGAGGAGTATCAACAGGCTTGCAGCCATTCATGTTGAACTTCTCCAGTATCTCCCGGG
>APFE031563906.1:37373-47770 GCA_000404065.3 Pinus taeda
TCATGTGAAAAGACACACCACTGTCCAAGAACCATACCGATCCCATCGCACTTGATACCAAGCATGTGATCAACAAAAAATCAAGCTCAAACTGCGAGGCTAAGGCCTCTCCCGCTACAGATCCAACAGCTTGCTTATTTTTCTTCTTCTGCGGAAAATTTGTGGCATAATGTTCATGCTAGTGATAGTGAAAGCACTTCACCTTGGACATGTCCTACTTCTTGCCTTTCACATTGGAATGAGAAGCTTTCTTGTTCCTCCCCTTCTTTTCTTTGGCAGCCAAAGCGCAATTTTCTTCATCAGATGCCTTTGATGAAGATCCGTCCCTAGTATTCCGCCTGATCTCCTCTTGCACAAGATCTGACCAAAGTCTCTCCCATCCTGGCAATTTCTCTCGACCATTGACAGAGTCTTAATAGGAATGCCAACTCTTCAGAAGAGCAAGGAGAGCCAAGCTCACCAAGTCCTCATCATCGACAATCACCCCCACACTTCCCAGCTCATCTTGGCATTGGGTGAACTTCATGAGATACTTGGGCATATTGTCTCCTTTCTCACACTTAATGTTTCTGAGTTTATCCTTGAGCGCCAACTTTCTCTGGTCACTCTTGCTTTGGAATAAATCTGTCAACACTTTCCACATCAAGTATGGAGAAGCCTTTCCATGCAAGCTGGATACAATGTGATCCTTCATGCCCTCCAACAGAATCCTTCGACACCTTGCTGTCTTCTTTTGCCAAGCCTCAACTTGAGCAGCATCAGTAGGCTTTGGGACATCAACATCTATGAACTCCTTCAACCCACTGTCATCTAACACCACCTCCATCCTGTCTTTCCATGCAATACAATTCGAGTTGCCTTCAAGGGCATACTCCAATCGCAATCCGTTGAAAGAAATTTCAACTTTGACACCAAGAAAACACTGCTGCAAATTCGAATTCCACCAGCTCAAAACTCAACTGCTTTTGATCTAAAATTCGTGAGAACAAAGTATTTCTCGTATAGAGATTGACTATATGGGCATTTACCAGATATCTCACCTTCCGAAATAAGGATGAATCCAGAGGCTATCTGGCTCGATTACAGACTCTGCTTGGAGAAATAAAATGTAATCACTTTCTGAATAATAGATCTGATGATCAACTTTGCTCTGATACCATGTAGAAATTTTGAAATAATATAACACTTATTCACAAAGATTATCCTGATTATACACTATTTGTGGAATGCATGCATAATACATAACCTCCTCTACCATTGATCATCAATTTGCGGAGTTAAAAAAAACAATCACATGCGCACATTGAAACATCAATCGTACATATCAACACAGTATGTAATGGGGAAAGCATACAGCTGAAAACCCCCAACTATCTGTATATTATAATGATAGAGAACATGTAATAATACATATTACAATACTCCTCACAAGTACTCAGTACTATCTCCACCTGCTACACACAAACTAGCTCAGATATGAACAAGCCACGGGTTCAAATCTCCTCCACTATTTTCCTACCTCTACTACGCAATCCAAGTTAAGAATAGATCAGATCCAAGTTCGAAATTCCCTTGGCTTGTACTGCGCAATCCTCATTGGCAATCTCAATCAATGATTGTGCAAATATCATGCACAGCTATAGTCACAACTGATAGTAGTCTCACCCTTTCACCCACCTCTAACACTTGTCTCCACTGAAATGTCCATGCACTGAGTTAACTGATGTATTATTTGGTTGATTTATGAGTTAATAATTAGTGAATTAATTAATAATTAATTCACACCACTCATCACTATTGTATTTGTCAATTAGACTAAATACAACTAGTTCAACTAAGTCAAATTGAACACAACTCCATCAACTCCACCAAACTCAATCACTTGAGTTCTAACTGAAGTCCATCATGCAATAGCTCAACTAACCCATAGGAAAAGCGTATTTCCTTCTGGCAAGTTGCATGTGCCACATCCGTAGCTCAAACTGAAGTGGTTGCAAGAGGATAGAAAATGTTTATAGTCCACAATATTATTAAGAGCTAATAATATTCGATTGTTCTATTTTTTGACTGGCAGTCTAAAAATAGACTCTGCCCATATGTCTAAAAATAGAGGTCCATCTATTTTTACCAACATGACCAATCATGCATAAATAGCACCCTGCAACTCATAGACCATGCTCCATATGTCTAAAAATAGACATAGTCTAAAAATAGACTTTGTGCCAAAAATAGCCTGCGGACCCACTTAGTGAAGGCGACTTCTTTTCACTAAGCTCCATCATCTTGTTGCATTTTCAACAGAAAGTATTTTTGGTTTTCGCTCCATTCCATTGTAGCTGATGATTCAAGGAGTTGTATCTTTCTACTGGTTGTATCTAGAGAAATTGTAACAACATGTTGTAGATTTCCCTATGAATGAATTGAAGAGCAGTTCTGAAAGTTACTTGTTCTTATGTGTTCCATTGTGAATTTTGACATTAACCTATGTTATGGTTATTTAAGTTAATTACTAAAATATTTAATGATGTGCACAAAGTAGAAGAAAATTTTAAATTGGTAAAATTTCTATAATACTAATTCACCCCCTCGCCCTCTCAGTATTGTCGTAGTTTCCAACAATTGGTATCAGAGCTAAATTACTTTAAGATAGTTTAACAATTGGAAGAAACATCAAGGACCATGGCAAACTAGGAAGGAGTTCATACCAACAGGGAACCTATGTTTAATGGAAAAAACTATGTGTTTTAGAAAGTGAGGATGAAGACTTGTATTCAATCACTTGGAGTTGATGTGTGTAATGTTGTGGAAGAAGCATATCAAAGACCTCCAGTAGTGGTTAGAAAAGATCAAAAGTTGGAGTTCACATGCAATGCTAAAGAAATGAATACCCTGCTTGTTGGCCTACCTGAATCAGAGCTTGTCAACATAACGGATTACACATCTCCCAAATCTTTCTAAGGATAAGATGAGCAGCTACTATGAAGGAGATAACAAGGTAAAGAGAGCTAAACTTCAAGGTTATAGGATGAAATTGGAATCTTTGAGCATGCATGATTATGAAGATATTGAAAAGTGTTTTTTGGGATTTGATGAATTTGTGAACACCATAAGAGGCTTGATGAGAAGCTAGAAGAACCTATGGTAGTTCAAAAATTACTTAGATCTCTTCTTGACAGGTTTAATACCAGGTGTCAACCATTGAAGAAATGACTAGTTTGAGCACTCTCACTCTAGATCAACTATTCGGTATACTCACTGCCTATGAGATGAGAATTTCGAAAGGAAAGTCTGCAACCAAAGAATCAACCTTTAAAGAAGAAAAGAAGTGCAAGGATGAGCATGATGACACATGCTATGAATCAGATGAGGAAGAAGCCAACTTTGTGAGGAACCTCAAGTGAGGATCAAGAAAGTATAAAGGTAAGTTACCATTTAGAAGTTTTAATTGTGGAAAATTTGGTCATTATGCATCAAAAACATAGTTACCGATCAAATGGGAACTATTACCTCAAAACGGGTACTCTAACCCAAAAATCCCAAAAAAACATGAAAAAGCAACCCAAAAATGAAAATTGTTTATGCCAGAATGACGCTTTTCTTAGGGTAAATTTTCCACAATTTTTAAATGGAAGTAAAAACCATTTTTGTTTTGAAAAAAGGATGAAAATTTACCCTTAAAAAAATAAGTGTTTATTATGGAATAACAAAAAAAAATAAAAAATCAGGGTACAATTTTGACATTTTTTAGCAATGGACTTAAAGATAAAATATCCGAACTTTGAAAAACTGTAAAATTCCAACAATTCTCGGACATGATGTTAAAGATAAAATATCATGTCTCAAATCTTGATAATTCCAACAATTTCCATCCATGTTGTTTAAGATAAAATATCTTGACTCTAAAAAACATTGAAATTGTAATTGTTTTCAACCATAGCATTGAAGATAAAATATCATAATTCAGAAAAACCTTAAGATTTTGACAAATTTTTAACTTTGTAATTAAAAACCTTTAGTTTTTACCACATTTCAACCATGAAATTATGGACAAATTATATGACTATTTTTTTTTTTAATGAAGTAAATGAAAGATTCATTATTCCAAGAGTAATTTTTATTTCAAAGGCCAAAACTATTGCTCTTTTCAAATTTTAGCATAAGATAACTTATCCTATTGCAACAAAAACCTAAAAATCAACCATCAAAACGAAGTGTTATTTTTAATGAGACATTAAAATTTCAATAATTTTAAAACTATCCTATACCAAATGATAACAATAAATAATATATCACTATATAATTTTAAAAATCAACATTAATTTCTAATATTTATTTACTTTTTATCAAAATATCAACTTTCGTAGATTGAATATCACATACATTAAAGCATATAATCCAAAAAACATAGAAATGACCCATAACTTCATGTAAGATCATATGGAAGTCAAAATATTTATTTCAAGTTACCATACAAACATCTCTAAAGACATGAATTTCTTTTAATTAAAACATTAAATCCAACAAACATAGAAATGACTCATAACTTCATGTAAGATCATATGGAAGTCAAAATATTTATTTCAAGTTACCATGCAAACATCATTTACATAAAATGTCTTAGACATTTATTCAAAATCATCCATAAGATCTAGCACACCATCAGAATCTACATCTTCAGATGAATGATTGGATGCAGATGAAGATGACCCAAATTCTTCTCTTTCATCAACTAGAACCCCATATGAATCAACATCCATTCCCACCATTTCATGTTTCAAAAGTCTTCTATATCTACGACTAGGTTCAGCAGGTTCCCATCTCAATGTTGTTCCTTCTGGTAGCAACTTCTTCAAAATATCTATGGTCTTCAAGCGAAGAGTTCCTCTCTTTGTTAAATTGAAGTCATAGACAAGTATGTCAACATCCTCGAATTTTAATAGGTCTGTGCGGCGACAATTTATATTTGTACCATTTCTTTTTCTCTTTCTATGAATTTGTTTATCAACTACCATCTCTGACTTGTACACACCATTGAATGGGTGGGTATTTGTGGCATACCAATGTACCTCAACAACTATAATATATTCAATTTCTTTAATGACTTTTATAACCTTTGCAACCCAAAATGGATAGCCAAGGGGATCTCCATTTGCTAATACTGCTATCATGCAACCCTCCTTAACAACCTGCACAAAACCCCTATAAAGGTGTTCCATGGCTTCATGTTGTGCACATTATCTTCTAGAACCAATATATATTTCTCTTTCCTCTTCCTATTGAGAACTAATAATGCCTTGAGATTGTTGTTGTTCAACAATGTGGCTTTCCTCCTGTTCATTTGGCATATTTTGAGGCCAAATAAATGGAGCCTTCAAAAGTGTGTATTTGTTTCCTGATATTGAGATGATATCACTTTGATCATGGAGAAAAGACTCCCACCAAACTAAATCAACAACATCAAAGTAGTCATATGTATCTCTAATACATTTTTTTATTTCTTCCAGGCATTCAAAATAATTTATCTCTCTTATGCCTTCATGTATTATTGATTTCAACAACTGATTGTAATAATATTATGTTTGATGCAAATATTGGATGATCTGGAATGAACTTCAAAAAATGCTAAACCTGATGGTGGCCTCCATTCTGCAATAGTTGAATACTTCTTGCTCCATATAAGTGTTTTTCCATCAATTTTTTTGATATGAAATTGATGTTGGAAGCAAATTTCATTAAGTTGTTCAATGCATTTCTCCTCACCATCCCAGAATAAACCTTCGCATGTCAATAGTTTCTTCCAGCACATAAAAAACATGCTGTGGAATGTATGAGTTCTTAATACATTCAGTTAATGATGGCAGGCTCCCAACATTCTTCCTCCTCAATGTTACTGAAAAAAGACTAAATATATGATCAATATGGTCATGGGTGTGCCCAACAAGAAGGAAACCAACCTTTACCTTTTTAAAAATTTCCAATTGAACAAGCATGTTTAGATATCCAAAAAGAACTTGATTTTTATTTTCACGACTTGTGTTGTCCAATTGCAGATACAAAACTTCAAGAAGAATACCAGACCAATGAGAAATCACATCATGGATTATATTTATGGTAAGATTTGCATCATTATGAATATTTGGAGCTATGAAGTAAACCCTTGGCAACATCTTCCCATTAAAAATCATATAGCCAGCCAAGTGAAACTGAATAAAATTTTCTTCCTGTAAATTTTTTGGTGTGCAAACAAAATGTGGCAAAAGTGTTTTCTTTTGGTCCATACCATCAATTATCAAACCCAAATATTTATTTGGATTATCATAACACTTTTTTCTATGTTTATACAATTTTTGTCTTTCACTTGTTTGCTAATTGTGATGCTCTTGAAGTGCTTTGACAATGGAATTTGCACATAAAATAAAATAAATTTGTTAATAAATATATTTTCATAGTTGATAACTATCCAATTTTTAAAAATAATGTTATGAATGCATACCTCTTTCTTCCCTTCGAAATTTAAATCTATTTAAGAGAAGCACGTGTACTGCAAATCCCCATCCTTATCTTCTTAGGAATACGAACATTGTTGAATTCGTTCCTCCATATCCTTGTAAAATATGAATATGTCATAAAATTATCATCTTCTTCAACACCCTCTGCATATTCTCTGTATAAGTTGTAGATTTATTGTCTTGAGAAACTATTTGGAATATGTATTGTGTCTTTATTTGGCATGCACTCTCCATGCTTTGAAAATAGGCCTTTCTTCCATGACATTGCAGTAATTGTTGATGGTCCAACCTCTCTTTTATAACGTACTTATGAATAATATGTAGGGTCTTTTTCTAGTCTTTCTTTTATAGTGTACTTATGGATAATATGTAGGGTCTTTTTCTAGTCTTTCTTTGGTTCTTGACAAACGAAAATTACCAACTGAATGCAACATTTTGAAAGCCTTTATAATGATCAATACATTCCCAATATGATAGTCATAACCTATCAGTATAGATTGCATGCAACCCACTTAAAAATGAATTTTGCATTCTTTTATTCATTGACAAATATTTCTTCCTTTGCTCCAAAGCAAACTTGAAGTCCATATGTTTCAAGCAATCCTTTCAACAACATTCACTTGAAATCAGATCACCGATAGAACTTCTACTTGTGAGGTATTATGTCCTAACCCTTGTATAACTAGAATATTTTGGATTGATATGAAAATGCCTACTCCTACTCCTAGATACAATATTTTCTTGCATTGTCTCCCTCATTTCATTATTATCTACAAAAGAATTTTAATCATTAGTGGGAGGAATATTATACTGACAAACATAGTTAGAAAATTCATCACCATCATTGCTTGGAAAATATTCATTGCCATCCTCACTTGAAGGAAATTCTTCATTACCAACATCTGCACTTTTGAAATCCTGACTCAGACGAAATTCTTCGTCATTTTCGTCCCTGCTTTTAAAAACCTCCCTTGGAGGATGCAATTCATCATCGCCACGACTACCTTTGAAACACTCACTTAGAGAAAATGCATTATTCACATTTGTTCCTCTAAAATTATCATTTGCAAGAAACTCTTCATCCTCCCCTTCATCATCGGTGCTCGCATAATCCTTAGGATTATGACTAAGTGGAAACTATGACTCTCTATTCATAGTCAAATTATCATTTTCACAAAAATTTTCATCCTCCCCTTCTTGGTGGTTTCATAATCCTTGGAATTAGGAATAAGTGGAAACTTTGAATTTCTATTTAATGGAAATTATTCATCCTCCCCTACATTAGTGGTGCTCCCATAATCCTTAGGATTAGGACTAAGTGGAAACTTTGAATATCTATTTACTGTAAATTGTTCATCCCTTCCCTCCCCTTCATCAATGGTGCTCTCATGATCCTTAGGATTAGGAATATGTGGAAACTTTGACTCTGCAAACTCTTCATCCCCCCCTGCATCAGTGATGCTCTCATAATCCTTAGGATTAGGAATATGTAGAAAATTTGACTCTGCAAATTCTTCATCCCCCCTTTCATCAGTGTTGCTCTCATAATCCTTAGGATTAGAACTATGTAAATTTTGACTGTGCAAATTCTTCATCCCCACCTTCATTAGTGTTTCTCTTATAATCCTTAGGATTAGGACTATGTGGAAACTTTGACTTTGGAAATTCTTCATCCACCCCTTCATCAATGGTGCTCTCATAATCCTTAGGATTAGGAGAAAGTGCAAACTTTGAATCTACAAATCCTTTATTCCCCCCTTCATCAGTGGTGCTCTCATAATCCTTAGGATTAGGACTATGTGGAAATTTTGATTTTGAAAATTCTTCATCCCCCCCTTCATCAGTGGTGCTCTCATAATCCTTATGATCAGGAAGAAGTGGAAACCTTGACTCTAGAAATTCTTCATCATTGTTGCTCTCATAATCTTTAAGATTAGGAATATGTAGAAACTTTGACTTTGGAAATTCTTCATCCACCCCTTCATTAGTGGTGCTCTCATAATCCTTAGGATTAGGAGGAAG
The DNA here is from genome assembly GCA_000404065.3 of Pinus taeda. Taxonomy (NCBI): domain Eukaryota; kingdom Viridiplantae; phylum Streptophyta; class Pinopsida; order Pinales; family Pinaceae; genus Pinus; species Pinus taeda. The sequence goes on from APFE031563906.1 coordinate 45,905, forward strand.
TGGAAAAGTGACTCTCTATTCACAGGAAATTATTTTTGCTTCCCTTCATCAATGCTGCTCTCATCATCCTTAGGGTTAAGACCAAGTGGAAAATTTGTCTCTCTATTCATAGTGAAAGAATTCCTATTACATTCATCAAAATGAATAAAGTTGTTGCATGACAAAGATGTCGATGCTAAAGAAAGAAAAACTTCATTATCAGAAGAATTCATGACTTTCAACCAAAAGATGTCGAATGATACAAATGTTCTTTGTCTCAACGATAATATATAGCTTAGAGATTGAGAATTTCCCTCTAAAGTCCCCCCCCCCCCAAAATTTTTCGCCAAAAATTTTCTCTCCAAAGTTTACCTCAAGAAATTTCACTAGGAATTTTCCCTCGAAATATTTCGTTTTTAAATATTTCCCTCCAAAATTTTCATCTATCATTTATTTGAAAACATATTACTAAACTTTTGGTTTTGAAAATTTTCACCCTAGCTTCTATTCAAAATATTGACAGAAACATCCACATGGGGTAGCTCAAGTGGCAGTGGCCGTGGAAATGAAGTCTCACCAAAACCGAAAGTCTTGAGTTCAAATTTTGGGCTATCCTTCCTCCGTAGCGGGGTGTGTAATGGACATGAAAATCGGAGAGTCCTACCAAAAGCTTACAAAAAGAAATATTGATAGAAACTCAAAATATTTTTTCTATTTAAATTATTTAACATTGACTATGTAACTAAATTAATTTTTATGATTTATATATATTTTTATCCCATAATTAATGAAAACTAACCTAAAGCTATAATATTAACTATAATTTTTTTATTTTATTTTTTTATTATTATTTTTTTAAGTTTAAACCCACATTAAAAAAACGTCAAATCAATCCCACAATCATCACCATAAAATAAAATTCAATATTTCTATTCATCACATCACATCAAGACTTTTGGGTCTTCTTAAAAAATTTGGAGTGACTTTGCGGAGCTGCATTGTCATAGATAGTACATTCAATGAGAATTTTACGCATTCTAAAAGTTAGTTTTCTTTTTATTTCGACTATTTAAAGACGAATTTGGGGAAATTTTGTGATTTTACGGGAAAAACCACATAATTTTTTTTTTAGGGACAAAAAGGAAAAAAATACTCAAATTTGTAGGATTTTTTGGAGAAAAATTAAGAATATTTTTAAATTTTAGGCTTTTGAAGTGAAAAATGGGTGTTACTTTTTTTTATAATTTTGTTTAGGGAGCAATAAAATTCTTACATGAAAAAAAATAATAATAAAAAATAAAAAAATTGTTCAATTAGAGAAAAATACATGATTTTTTTATATATTTATAATTTTTTTAAATTTTTGTTTTTTTTTAATTGAAATTATATTTATTACATTTATTAATAAAGTTTTATTCTTATTTTTTTATTCCTTATTTTCGTTTTTTTTTTTTAATTAAAATATATATTTTTGAACCCGAGTGCGGGTGACACATTATGATTTTAATGAACACATTGAAGATTGGCGGCGAGGGGACAGGCCACTTGGCTGATGGCGCCCCTCCCCATACCACCCTGAGACGCCTTCATGACACACTGCAGACAACATTCAATGCAGGTCTGAAGCAGAAAAAAGTTGTTTACTGTCTGGATATGGAGGTACCTCAGTTCATTCTTTCTTTGTCTCCCCTGCTCCACTGCAATTGCCCGCCTCAAGCATATGAACCTAGCTCTCGCACTGTAACTGGGCGTCGTTGTTGGTTAGTCTGCTGCGTTGATTTTGGAAATGGGTTTCACCTTTCCCATTATGATCTCTGCTTTCTAACCTCTGCTCAGAATGACTCTGCTCCCCCTCACAATCCCTTTGTTAGAGCTCCCTCTGTCATC